>BQNB010204631.1:0-10675 GCA_026074375.1 Tanacetum coccineum | reverse complement strand
GAGCATTTGCTAATGTGTTTAATTTTAGAGAGAGAAAGCTGAGATGGTTGGAGCGACAGCGGTCAATACTGCCAGTCTTAATCGTTACATGGATTTGCTGTTGAAAAATGTTTTGCAAACATGATTATTTGCAAAATTTGGTGCATAAAATTGGATTTTTGGGCCAAAATGGCTTCTAATCTTGTGAACTTTTGTTGCAGATTCTGATTTCTTTTCCATATATATGTATTAATTTATTTTAATAACTGATTTAAACTTTTTCAACAAGTTTAATCCAAGGTCTTTACGTAACGTTTGGTATTCATGAATCTAAGTTGGAATGTAATAAATTATTACAATGGAATGAAAATATTGTGTTTGTTTTGAGTTTTGTAATGGAATGGTTTATTCATTGAGTCATTCCATTACGTTTGTAACTACCAATTTTATTGCATAGCCACCCTCTAGTATTTTTTCATTCCATTACGACATGGAATCACATGTTTCCATATTTTATTTCGAGGGTAAATTACATAGTTAGTCCCTATACTTAGGATCGACTGCGAATTCAGTCCCTAGATAACGAAGGTCGATGTCGTTAATCCCTAAAGTCGATTTTTGTTACATGTTTGGTCACTCGAGCCCCGTTATACATAACTAGCGTTAATTTGACTTTTCAACCATGGGATTTTAGTAATTTCAAATTTTCGTTATTTCAACGTTGGTCCCGGACTGAGAATTCAAAACCGTAACTTTTACTATGACTTTTTTATGTCTTTTTCCCATTACACCGTTGGTCCCCGAGGCCGTTTTTTTCTCTATCACTTATCCGTTTTATTGTTTTATAAAAATCTATTTGCAACCCCGTTTATCATTTGATTATGTCCTTTTTTTTAATTAACAATATGTTTCTTTGTATTTGTACACCTCATCTTTAACCTTTTTTTGAGGTTGACTTCTCTAGTATCATCTTCGACCTCTAACCACCACTAATGCTACCACCATCGCCCAGTACCAACTCCAACCACTATTCAAGATTTTGAAATAATAACAAAGACATTTATGCGAATATATTAACAAATCAAAGTGGATCGATTCATAAAAAACAAACATTTAACTTTTAAGTAACCACAAAATAAATTGTCAATGAAATTACAAATTTCTTTACGATAAACATACATCACCAACAAATTAAAAAAGACATATAAACTTTCTGTTACAAATTAGTTACACATTTCTTTATCGAAATTACAATCACAACAACATATGTCCACCAATATCTAAAAAGAAACAATATTCAATGTCCAATCTGTACATTTAAAAATATCAACAAAGACTCTTCTTGAAGATATGAAAAGATCACAGATCTGAGATGTGATTCTGAAGCTCGCAACCACCAATCTCTTGCCACCATATAAACATCATCTCGATGTCTACCGGAAAACCAAACAATATTTGATTTCTTTATTCAGTACCCTTTACACGTTTGATAAACATAAAACCCAGTTCATCATCTTCATCATAAAACCCAGATTTTTCAACCTCATTTCCTTTCATCTTCATCGCTCTAACAATATTTATTAGTAGTTTTTTGATTTGTTTATATTAGAACAAATGAAAATAATAAAGGACATTATTCGATATGAAAAGCAATCAAACAAAATGATGCTAAATTGAAAAGAAAAACAAACCATTCTGCCAAGAATTGTATGAGTGTCAGCAAGAGCTTTATTAAGCACTAATGCATCCGTAAACGAAATAAATGCGAATCCCCGAGGATTACCAGTCATTTGATCATTCGCAATAACCAAACCCACAACCACTACAAGAATTTCATCATTTAGTGAAGATTTTGCATATCCCTCTTAAAGTGAAAAATACTATATTGACTACAAAAGCTACCTGCTTGAATATCCCTTTTATATATATGCATGTTAAGATAAACAAAAAGGGTAAAATATAAAGGGTACTGTTGTACACTCGAGACGAGAGATCCAACAAGAACATAACACCAAAAAAGATCCCGACAATGAGGGGAATAAGCATGAAAATAGCACCAAGGGGGATCGTTTCATTAATATTAGTATTAGTGGAGATCATCAGAATGGTGGAGGGTTGAGGTTCGATGGTGGAGAGTTTTAGTGGTGGTGGTGTTTATGTGGTGGTGTTTCTTTCATGGTGTTGAGGATGATGGAGATAATGGTGTTGGTAAATGAGATTGTGTGTTAGATTAAAGAAAAAGACAAAAAAAGGGTAACAAGAAAAGTGAGTGAGGGACCAATGTGTAACTAATATTTTAGCGGAAATTACCATAAAACCCATCACTAACGGAGATACATAACGACAGTTCATCCTTTGGGACCAAGAACACACCAAAAATCAACTTCAAGGACCCGTTATTAGACTCCGCGAGACCAAACGGGAAAACGGGGTTGAGTACATGGACCAACAGTGTAATTTACACTTATTTATATCATTCCTTTCCAACCTCTGTTGCATCATACCAAACAAAATGCGTAAATGATAATTTCATTCCAACATGACAACCAAATAGGCCATTTAAACAGTAATGAATCATTCAATTACTATACTCATTCCATTACATCGTCTATTACATTAATTTTTTAGTCCATTACGTCTAACCAAACAAACCCCTTGTCTAGTGTTATGTGTTTTCCTCACCAACCTCGATGGAGGCATTTGTGAGATACGTGGTGGGTTCAAGCCTCGCTAGAGGCATTTGTGAGATATATTGTAAGATATGTGATGGGTTTAAGCCTCGCTGGAGGCATTTGTGAGATATATTGTGACATACGTGGTATATGGTATGAAAAAATTGCTGTTCTTAAAAAAGAACTTTATATAACAGATTCGCAAAATAGTTTAATTTAGTGGTGTAACATCCGAGAATTTTTGAAATTTTAAAAGACTATCTTAACCTTTGACTTTTCGAGTCTGACTTGACTTTTTGACTTTTAACCTTTTATTGTCTCATAAAAACAGTTAACGCGTAACCGGCAAAATTTTCGGAACATATTTTAAATAATAAATCATATTTATTATTTCATACCTCATGTACAAATTTATTTTACATTTATTTGACTTGAAAACGTGAAGATATAGGTTCTTCCTAAGTTGACTTATCAAAAACGAGTAGCTAAATCACGTTTTCATTATTCGGACTCTAAAACAACTTGATGTAAAACGAAATTCCTGACAACTTTTCAGTTTTGCCCGAGACCTGGAAACGAGCCGAAAAGGGCTAAAACAGCACCGCAAACATTTTTCGAACAATATACAACGCGGACACACAAAAACAATTAAATTTGTTTTTAATTATCAGTATTTATTTAATAAAAATATTAAATAAATTAGTCATAATTTTAATTAAAAGCGTTGCGGATAACGCGAATACTCGAGTTGAAATCCAATTTTATTTCGAACAAGGCGAAACCGGTTCACAAAATGAATAACAGATATATTATTAAATGTTATAAAATATTTATGAAACATTATCAAGTAAATACTCATTTTTATCAGAAAAATGATTTGGAAAACAATGGCGCAAGTTTCGTGACTCGAATCGACCGTTAACTATTTCAAACGAGTCCCGAACCAATAGTTATCAAAAACTACAATTTATGTTTACACAATTCACCCTCTATAAATAAAATTTTCATAGCATTTCTTTCATTTTATTTTTTATAACACACACTTAAACACTCTTCCCCTCCATAAAATCCGGCCACCACAGCCACGGCCGGCCGCCACCCAGCCGCCGTCGGCCACCGCCACCACCACCGCCACCGCCGGAAAAATTTTCCGGCGAGTTTTTCCGGCGAACTCCAAAAATGCTCCCCTTCACCCAATCTATCCGATCTACCACACCACGCGCCACCCTCCTCCAGCCACCGAACCTCCTCACCATCTCAGCCACCGAACCTCCTCACCATCTCTTCCCAACCACCCAAGGCTGTGTTTGGTTTCTCCGGCACCCAAAAGGCCCACCACGGTCACATCACCATCATCATCGGCAGCCACAGCAACGCCGCCACGCATCACCACCGTCACCCCACCTTCTCACAAGTCATCCTCCCCACGCCACCCTTACCCACCGATTTATACATTCATCACCACCGACGCCATTTCCGCGACCCACCCAACACCACAGCCACCATCAACAACATCACCACGTTATCACCATTGACACCACCTCTACGCCACACCACCACCCCGCTGTCACCATGACAGAGGGTGCGTTTGGTTTTGTGGTTTCCACCACGAGGGTGCGTGTGGGTCGTCTCGACACCACAGCCGGTGTGCGTTTGGTTTGTACCCAGCCCAAAGAGTGCGTTGGGTTTGGGTTTAGCACCCGGAGGGTGCGTTTGTTGTAACAGCCACCTTGTAGGGTGCGTTTGGTTGACTGAAATACGGATTAGGGACGCGTTTGGTTTGTATCATAACAGCCGGGGGCGTTTGTTTGTGGGTCTGGGTCGGGATGGCTGCGGGGACAGCCGGGTTGACAGCCGCCGCCATGGGTTTGGGTTGGGTTGTCGAGTTGGTCTCGCACCTCGAGGGTGCGTATGGTTTGCGGGTCAGCAGCAAGAGGCTGTGTTTGTTTTGTTTCGGCACCGATTAGGGTGCGTTCGGCTCGACAGCAACCCATTGGGTGCGTTGGTTTGACGTTCACAGCCACCCCAAAGGGGTGCGTTGGCTGTACATAAACCCAACACGGGTGTGTTTGGTTCTTTTTACACCGAAAGGGTGCGTTGAGTTTCATGGCAGCAGCAAGGGCTGCGGTTGGTGTTTAAAAACGTAAAGGGGTGTTCGTTTCTCGATTCAACACCAACTAGGGTGCGTTTGGTTTAGTAATATCACATAGGGTGTGTTTGTTCCACTGTTTAATACCCCAAAGGGAGCGTTTGGATCTGGGTATAACAAATAAGGGAGCGTTTGGCTGGCAGAAACACACCAAGGGGTGTGTTTGGGACAACAAAAATACACAAGGGAGTGTTTGGTTTTGCAGATCGCACCAAGGGGTGCGTTTGGGTTAAGAGAAAGATCACAATAGCGTGTTTGGGTGAGCAGAAACAATCTTTAAGAGTGTGTCTTGATTTATATAAATCGAATAATAAATATATCATAAGTTTTTATAAATATTAAACCGGATTAAATGGTGGTTATTGGTTAAATAAATGTGTCATATATTACTTAATCTCGCCTAATAACACACGAGTAAATTGCAACATGGATTGATACAAAAAGGGTTAAGTTATATAATTTTAAGATTTGTTAATTTGTAATACATCAATAACCGGATAAACAAACGAAAATTATACCTTTACAAATGGGATAACTATTTTGGCAACCCGTCGAGGAAACAATATATTAAATTATAAAATAATTTTATATTTTATAATTATCAACTAGAAAATAACATCATAACTGTTGTGAGAGTTTTTGAAAACGTCGTTTAACATAATTTGCAGATTCAAAACGCGTGTTCATTTTTATAAAGAACTTTCTATTAAATCATTTAGGGATATCCGGAAACGTGTCGAATTATTTAGTTTTATTTATTTTTATCACCTTCCTTATATAATACTTGGGAAGTATTATATAATTAAACCATTTTATTTTAAATTGTCACTTTTTGGATATAAAACAGGTCATATATTATATATTATTCGAGTTATTCTTTGGGTTGTGTATCTTGTCATATAATTCACAGTGTGAGCTATATAGGTCATTTTTCAATAGGTAATATATACGGAATATATTACACACCTTACGTTTACCTTTGAATTAATTATTTAACCAACCACCAAACTATTACAACTTTAAATCTAAATCTTTTATCAACGTGTCGCGTTGACACAACAATTCATCGGGAAACCCAAACGCATTACCCAAGGCTAGTGAGACTTAGCCGTTAAGATAAACCGAAACTTCTTGGTCGAGCCGTTTCAGTTTTCGTTTTGTCTGGCGCTTAATATGCGCATTCCCGCCAATCGTTCTTCATCATCGATGTGAGTTTATAGCCCCTCTTTCACTTGTTTTACATTTACTTTACAAATCTCGGGGGAGATTACATTGCTCATTACAAACTTGTTTACATATTCGTTTAACACTATTTTTACTTACTATTCTACCCACTTGGTTTACATACTTGATTTGCAATTCAATTACAAACACATTTAATGATTGATTTTAATTAGTTTACATACTAGATGCAATAGTTCGTTTGGGATACATTATTTGGCTTTTATTTTTTGTCACAAATGCATACTTTACATTTGAAATGATTTTCGGATTACGATTTGTTTGGCGCCTGCGGGGCCAACAAGCATTACATGCCCGGGTGTTGCAGATGGAAAAAACAACCCATGATGGGAAAACACTTTATTTGTATAATGCCCGAATTCGGGCACATACAACAAGTCTACGTCACAGTGTCATGAACTGTAAATCACTTGGAGGGTGAGCGCGAATGTTATGAAATAGATCATTCGAGTGTGGATCCATTGTTCGGTGATTAAGCTAATCGCTGGTTAACGAACATTACTAGAGCGATGTTCCCACGCGAATGATATTAAAATAATCTTATTCGGGATTGACAACCCCCGTTCGGTGACTGAGCTTAGAGTAATCGTAAACATTGTTTTATACTCACATGGATATTTACGTTGCCTTGAATAAAGTGGCAATACATACTTGGAACATTTTGGTGACGTTAAATTTGTCATGCATTATTTATAAAAATCTTTGGGATAAGATTGGTACTTTTGGTAACATAAAATGGGTCGTGCATATTTTATAAACATTTTTCATGGTACTGTGATGACACAGTGGATAAATATATTTGTTGAAACTTACATTCATATTTAAACTAATCTATGAACTCGCCAACTTTAATGTTGACACTTTTAAGCATGTTTTTCTCAGGTGAATTAGATGCTTGGATTATTTGATGTGCATTGGAGTCTTTACATTCAAGTTTTTCATGGTGATGCAATTATGGGACAACTATTATTTTGATTTTAGAAAATCAACGAGATTGTTTTACAAACGACACATTTAGAGGTCGTTCTCTTGTATCTTGTGCTCTTGTATTATGAAGTAACGCCCCCTGACATATTTCCGCTGCGACATATTTTTGGGGGTGTTACATTAAAAGTCTCTATGGCAGTATTAATCATTTTTTACATGTTGACTTCGACCATTTCTTTCGGAAGCTGCTTAAAAGTACTGAGTTTAATCGAGCTCTTGGAGGTATCTTGCCTTTGACTGTCAATTCCGGTGTTGAGAGTGGGAGTGCATGCGTCGTACCGAAGCTCAATTCCAAGAAGTTCTTCACAGGATTTCTAACTATGTCCCGGGGGCTAAGGCTGAGTTAGACAAGGTTGTTGGTGATCTTCCTTCGGAGGAGTTTCCCTTTCTCTAGAAGATTTCTCGTAGTGCTGAGAATACTCTGGAAGAAGTGGCTAACCTAGAGTCAGACAAGCTTCCTCCTCATGCTTTTGTTGCTCAAGTTTTTTCCGCGGCTCCTGCTTCGGATCCTTCGTGCAAGCCTTTTGGCCATATCTCTACTTCCGATGCTTCCAAAGCCAAGAAGGTTGCCAAAGCTAGTACTCCTTCGAGAGTTTAATTTATCTTAACCGGGACAAAGGAAAATCTCCAGTTAAAAACTTTTCAAGACCAACAGTAAGTGTTTCAGATAAGATAAGTTACAAACTTTGCAAAAAGATAGGAAGTCTTCTAACAAACCTCAAGTTTTTGAAACACCTACTCCTCAAAAGGTCTTTAAATCAAGTGATTCAAGTAAGAAAAAACAGGTTTTTAAAACTTTAAACACTTGTTTTACACCGGTAAAGTAAGTGTGGAGACCAAAGCAAAATCATTCAAAACCTTTTAAATACTCAAAATCAGAAATGCTTTCGTTGCAAAACAAGAATGACTATGCTTTGAAAATTCTAAACAATGAAGATTTTCGTTCATTTCAAAAATGAATTCTCGAAATGACACACCAAATTTCAACAACAAAATGAAAATCTTCTTCTTCCTCAAGATTTAAAACTCCTCGAAAAACACCAGGTTTTCATAATCAATGGAAAAACATAAGGAATTTTAAATCTCCGTTGGATCCACGAGAATTATTTCCAAATCAAACATCAGTTTTGAGTCCTTGTTGGAATTCAACCTCTTTACATCGAGTTGACACAACTTACAAATGGTTTTCAACATTTGGTAAACCCGCAGGCAGCGTGCTTAAATGGGTTCCAAAAGTTATTGTCTAATTTGATGTCATAATGACTTCTTATTACTTCTGATCAGAACTCGTGCTTCAAATTAATGACTTTTGATTACTTCTGATCAGAACTCGTGCTTCAAAATAATGACTTTTGATTACTTAAGATCAGGACTCGAACTTAAAATAATGGCTTACAGTTACTTCAAACTGTAACCCAGACCTCAAATAAAGGAAAGTGTATCTTTAAAAATAACTTATCCTAAAAACGAGAGAACCAATCTTCTCGGTCTTGAGTTGTTTATTCAAAACATTCAAAGTTTTGAGATCAAGATAATGGCTTTCGTATACTTCAGTACGAGACCCGTGTTTCAATGAAAAGAAAGTGTCTTAAAAAAAAGAGAAATCTTATTATTTATGAGCAAAACTTATACAAAGAAAATTCAAAAGGTTTCAAAATCTTTCTCATAAAAATGACTTGTGTGCACATCAATGCGCAACTCGATTTTCAAATAAAAGGGAAGTCTATGCTTCAGTGCGCTTTACCTTCAAAGAAGAGAAATCTTCTTGTTTTCGAGCATACTTATAAAAAACATTTCAAAAGTTTGCTCAAAACATACGAATTCTAAGTAAATGTGAGTGTATGACTCGTTCTTCAAATAAAGGAGAGTGTACATTTCTGTACATTTATCCTCACAACGGGAAGCTTACAACTTCTTGGACTTGAGCTCGTTCATATAGATATTCACAATTCTTGAGCTCAAGTACATGGTTTTTTTCAAAATGTTGAGCACATCTTTAAAGAATTTATCATAAGGATTCAAAAGCTTTCAAATGGTGTGTTTAACATTCCCGGCCTAACAGATTTATTTGCTTTAAATATATTTTTGAGGGGTGCTTTAAAAATGATAAATAGCTCTCATCAAGTAAACCATAAGCACAATTTTTTAAGATATTTAAATAAAAATAAATAAATAAATAAAATTTTCAAAATCTTTTAGAAAAGATGTATGCTCAAATTTTGGGTAAAGGCAATTTATTACCAACTTACTTTTCCATTTGTACCGTAATGCCCAACTTACTTTTTTTGTACACATTACACCAACGTACTTTCAAATTTTGTTTGACATCACTAATATCACAACTTGTTACTGACACACTGGCATAAACATTTCACGCTGTCAAAAACATATTAGGGTAAAGGTCATTTATTACCAACCTACTTTCTCATTTATACCGTAATGACCAATATTTCTATAAAATAACTATATTACCCTTGTCTTTTCTATATCCATTAGAAATGGCTGCTACAATGGACATAACAACAAATAAATCTACATATATTTCATCAACGTGACTTTAATAAATGCACAAGTACTACATCATATCATCAAATGCTTGCACAAAAATCATCCATATCTAAAAACAAAAATCCTAACCACCATTACAAAATCAAACTAAACCCAGATTCACACTTAACCACAAGAATCACACAAAAATCACAAGAAACCAAAACCCAGATCGAAAACACCATCTTCACAATCAGAACCCATATCCCGTCATCAAACCATCACCGATAACACTCAAAGTCGTATATAAGATAGGGTTATCACATTTCACTCATTTCACACAAAGTCTTCCCCCTAATTACAATTAGTATAACAACAATCATAACACAAGCAGTATCAGTTAGTGATCATCAAACACAACCAGACGACCATCAACTACCAAGAATCCGATCAAATAACCAAGAGCCACCACTTCCTGTGGAACAAGTGTTCGTGGTGAAACCAACCTTTGTTGTGGTGAATTTGGATGATTAAAAGTGTAACCAACCTTTGTTTAAGTTTAAGTTTGAAGGTGATGATTAAAAGTGTAATCAACCTTTGTTGTGGTGAATTTAGATGAGCGAGATATAGAGATTGGAAGAGAAAAAGGTGACAAATTTTCAAAGTGAATAATTTATGACATTTTTATTAAGGAAGAAAGATATTTTGGTTTGTTTGAAGATAAGATTATGACCACGTGGAGTGTTTTAGCATATTTGGAAGAAAAAAAAATTAATGACGTGGAAATCTAGCCGGTCATTTGGGTAACATTATCACAAAACAAACAAGTACGTTGGTGTAATGTGTACAAAAGAAAGTAAGTTGGTCATTACGGTACAAATGAGAAAGTAAGTTGGTAATAAATGGCTTTTACCCTTAAATTTTCACTCTCCCACCTCATGAAAGGGATGCTAAAGCAATGTTTGGAAACCCGGTTCGACCCGGCCGGTTGAACCGGTTTTGCTTGAAAAATGGGTCAAATTAAACCGGACCGGTTTTTGTTCCTTTTCGTGATTTTTTACAAATAAAGCAAGTTAATTACATATACGTGTGGCATAATTTTATTCTTTACATGTTATATTTGTTAGTATATGGTTTTTAGGCTCAATATATGAAATAT
>BQNB010204630.1:0-10675 GCA_026074375.1 Tanacetum coccineum | reverse complement strand
CATGGGGCTATAAACTCACCTTCATGATGTAGAACGATTGACAGGAATGCACATTTTAAGCACAACACAAACGGAAACCAGAACGACTCGTCCAAGAAGTTACGGTTTATCTTAACGGATATGATCCAAGCCTAGGACAATGTATTTGGGTTTTCCGATGGATAGTCACATCAACGCGACACGTTGATAAAGATTTAGATTTCCAAGTTGTAATAGTTTGGTGGTGGGTTAAATAAAATAAATCGAAAGTAAACGAAAGGTGTGTAATATATTCCGTATATATTGCATATGAAAAATAAACAATTATATAACTCATACCGTGAATTATATAACAAAGACAAACAATCCAAAAATTAACATGAAGTATATAATACTTTGCAAGTATTATATAAGAAGTGTGTTTAAATAATTAAACCAAATAGTTTGACACGTTTTCGGAAATCAACACTTAATTAAATAAAAAGTTCTTGTATAGATGTAAACGATGTTTTCAAAGCTTTTACAAAAGTTATGACTTTATCTTCTCGTCAGGAATTATAAAATAATATTTTATAATTTAGTATTTCATTTTCTTGACAGATTGTAGCTAAAATAGTTGTCCCATTGTAAAAGTATAGTTTTCGTTCGTTTGTCGGGTTATTGTATAATACAAATTAATAATCTTAAAACTACATAACTTCGTCCTTTTATCGGGTTTCTAAAATAATAGAAATTATAATGAAATTTATTAAGTATAGTGGTTTATAGATTTTTCGGCATAATCTATTCGTTTATAAAACGTTCCCTTATTTATAAACTTCAATGTTCTGGTCCTTGAATAACTGAATGGATCTTTGCAGCCTATAAAGGATGATAGCCAAGATGTATAAATACAAACGACTATGTAGAAACAATGACTGAATATGTGTGTTAATGCGGAATCTGACACAGTACTAAGAAGAACAATGACAAACTGAATAAAAACTTATTAATGGTGTTCTGAGAATTACAGATTGCTAACTATGATTTATGATTTGCTAAACCTTTTTTGTTCTATATTTTCAACACACTCGTGTCTAACTATGCCAGGTGTCCTTTTTATATTTCTAAGGATAAACCTAAAAGGCTTTACAACAATCCTTTTTCTAAAATATCTTATAAATATCTTTTAAATATCTTCTCAACGGTTACTAACTTTGTTTTCTACTAACGGTACTAACTAAACTACAGTACTAACTTCTTGTACTGTCGGTACTAAAGTATAACTGTCAGGTACTAACTATTTGTTCTGTTGGTACTAAGTTTAGATAATCTGTAATCCTAGCAATCCTCCCTTAAACATTAAATGTTCAAAACTATTTTAACTTCATGTTTCTTAATTTCTTTGAGCGTCTTTAATCACACAGAGATGGGTATCAAAACATTCTTTATCTTTTCTTAATCTTGTACACTCTATCCTTCTTTTGCAGCAACTTTGTCTTTTCAGGCTTTTCAGCAACATCTTTTCAGCTTTCAGCAACATCTTGATACCCTACAGGCTTTGTAGTTTTTTGGCAAACTACCAGCACATCATAACGGATTTGATGTTCCTTTACAGTAGCCGTTTGCTCTGCGATTGATAACTCTTTTTTCTCAGTAATATGGTGAGTTTAAATTACCTATACAGTTTTTGGTAAAACTGTCAACCATCAAAGGATTGAATTGTCTTTACCAAATACCCGTTTGAGTTGGAATTGCCAATGCTTCAATGTCATTACAAGGGTGCATTTATATGATAAACCATATAGTTTTTAGCAAACTATCAGCTATCAACAGATTTGATTAGTCTTTACCAAGAACTGTTTGATCTCGGACTAGCCAACTCTTTACCAAGAAGCAAGGTGAGTTGATTACCTTACAATTTTTGGTAAATTGTAAACCATCAACGGATTTGAGAAGTCTTTACCCCAAGCCGTTTGCTTGTGGACTAGCCAATTCTTTTGCATGTTAAGCATGGTGAATTGATAACCATTTGTTGTGTGGTGGTTAGCCATCACTCAATCCCTTCTCACTTCCATCAGTCTTGTTCTTTAGATTCTAAGTCAGCAAGTACCTTCTTGATAAATCTTATCAATTCCAATGCCATTGTACTTTCTTCTTCAGACTCTAATCTTAAATTTAGCATTTGCACCAGTATTTCCTTCTTTAAAGGATACTTCTTCTCTGTTAGCATATGTATGACTACTCCTTCATTGGTCATTAAAGTGTGTACCCCTGAGGAATTGTGCAACTTCCAACTGATTATTTTCCATTCATGCTGTGAGCTCCAAAACTCATCTTGTTCATCAGGATTGAACAAAACCATTAAATCTCCCCAAAGAACTCTTTCAAAACCTTCAGGCATCTCATCTTGGTATTTATTCATTACCAGTTGATAAACAGCATTTAGATCTTCTCTATCAAATATGGACAATACTGATGTTAAAACACTAAAGTGTCTTTGCTGTCCATTACTTCTTGTTACCACATTCAAATTGATCTCTTCAATAGATTTAGCTTCATCAGGTTGTGGTTTTGTTCCAAAACACTCTGTCTTCCAGTCAATGATTGGATATTTTCTGTCAAGAATCTCATAATCCACTTCTTTATCTTCATCCTGAGCTATAGTTAAATATAACCTCAGATCATCATTTTCTTTGTCACTATCATCTTCAGAAGTGTGTTGAATGTATCTTCTTTTTCTTGACTTCATCTTCTTCCTAGTACCTAGCTTTCTTTTTCTAGTACTTTCTTCATCTTTATCCTCATCCTTGACTTCTTCTTTGGTTTCTTCCTTGATCACTTCAGATTTAGATAAACCACCTCTTTTCTTATTCAACTTTTTGATAAGCCTTTCATCTTTAGCAGACCCAGTGGAAATGAAATGTTCATTAAACCTCTTAATGTTTTTATACAAAGCTTGTATGTCTTCAAACTTCCTGCTTTTCAAATTTGCATGTTTGAAGTTTCCCACATGTTTTAAGTAGGTTATCATTTGATTTCTGAGTTGATTCTTGGTTGGAGGTTTATTCCTTTTAGCTTGTGATCTTTGTTGAGCAAGGAACTTTCTTTGAGCAGCAATTGTATCATGAAGGAATTTAGCTCTTTTCTATTGTAAACTGCTCTCATTCTTGCACTTGAAGCTCTCAGCTAGAATTCTGTCTGCCTCAATTCTGCATTACAACATCAAAGTTTTTATAAGACATCATTAGCTGCTTCTCTTCAGCACATTTTGTTTTTCTCCTCTTCAGCTTCCCATATCTTCTTGACTTTCCTAGCTAACTCTTCATCATTCTCAGCTGTTTGAATTTCTTCCAACTGTTAATATCATCATCATCACTTTTTTTTTTTTTCAGTTTCATCCCTCTTCAATCTTCTTCTTCCTTTTGTCTTAGGACCAATTTTGGAAGAGGCTTTAAAGTGAGTGTTGATTTTGTAGAAGTAGTTCTAGGTCTATCATATCTTCAACATCGTCAGTTCTACCCTTGGCTCTTATTCTTTGAAATAGCTTTGGCTTTACTCATGTTGATGAAAAGTGTAGCAATTTTTCATCATCACCAAATATCACAAAAAAAAAAAATAGATGTGGGTGTCAGAGAGGATGTGTACTTACCTTTTTGTCAGCGGTACTTTCAACTTTCTCTTCAATACCTTCCCTTTGGTCTTCAGTACCTTCAAAGATCTCTTCAGAAGCATCAACTTGATCATCATTACTTTCCATTTGTTCATCAGTACTAACTTTGAGATCGTCAGTACTAAGTTTTGGTCTGTCGGTACTAACTTTTTCAAATTCGGTACTAACTCCTTTCTTAGCAGTACTAACTTCATCTTCAGTACTAAGTCCAACTTCATCAGTTTCTTTGTCTTCATCCATCATTTCTTTTGTCCTCCCTTCACTTTGAGCATTTTCTTTTGCTTTACCATCTCCTTTTGCATTCTTCCTCCCTTGTTTGGATACAGACTCTATCTGCACCTTCTTTTTCTTTGAGAGTCTTTTCCTTTGTTGTCTTTGTTCCTTTGATATTCTCTTCTGATATGCTTTGAAGTGTTTGATGACAGGATTAGCTTTCTTTTTGAGCTTTGTGATCTTAGCCTTTAAGAGTTTAATTTCCTTGGCTTGATCTGAAACCTGTTTACACAAAGAGATACAAAGATCATAGACATTTTGGAGAGTCATTGCATCCTCATTCCCTAAAAGAGATGTATCATTGAATGAATGATCTCCAAGATTCTCACCAGTATGTTCTGGAATTGAATCAGGAATAATAGGAGTGAGGGAAGGGTTTGGTGAAGGTCTGGGTGAAGGACTTGGTGAAAGGTCAGGTTGTTGCTCAAATGGTACCTCACTAGATTGAGCAGAAGATGAGTCATGCAGTGACTCATTTGGGGCTTCACTAGTGGGTTCAGGAGAGGGTGTTGGTTGTGCTTCAGATAGTCTTTCTGAAGAAGTACCCTCTTTCTGAGTTGGTTGGACCAACATATTATCAAACAAAGGTGTAATTTTGCCTGAAAAATGTTTGCCCTTTTTAACCATAAAAGAAAAAACTTTACTAGTGAAACTATTTACAGGAAAGTGATCTAAAGGTATAGTTACATTAACTAATTGTCTAGCTAAAAATATAGAAATAAAACGAGGATACATAACAAACTTCTTCTTAGCCTCTAGATGTCTAAACATACCTCAAAAAATCAATTAGAAAAATGTTACTTTTGATTAGTTGTTAAACAAATTACAGCATGTGGCAATATATGTGGATTGATTCCCAAAAGGTACTTTTGGAGCTTATTACAATGTTAATTGTGTGAAATAAAAAACCTCCATTGGGGTGAAAAACAATGCTTTATAAAATAAAGGGTTTTAAAAAATTAAACAAAAAAATACAGGTTGTTTTAAATCTCCCTTCATATCCCATAGTTGAAGTAGCGTCATAGATGCTTGATTTGGAAGTGGGTCGATCCCATCTGCATATCAAAAAGAAGATCAGTACGAATGGATGCTTCAGAGATAGACACTAACTTGCCAGCTACTTTGGCAGTTATGTGCCTTGCATTGTTGATTGTTTTGGACTTAGCAGACGTCCAAAACTGTTCAACGAATGTGGTTGAAACAACAGGACTTACAGTGAGCGCATGAGAAATATAACTTCGTTGAAGAAAATCAATCACTTCATGGAACTCAACATTTCCTTCAGTCTTTTCCAAATAAGCAATCATGTTGTGCTTAGGACAGGACTCAAGTAGCTGCGATTGTTCGAAGAGAGAGATCGGTCGGAAGAGGAAATTAGGGCTTGTAAATCAAGAATATCAGTTGAAGAGATTGCGTGAGTAATTGTGCGGTTGAAATGGATTCTTATAGGTTTTGGTGACCTAATTTCAAAGAAAACGTTCCAATTTGCACTTTGTACCCTTGGCGGTATTATTCTTCAATCGACTTTTAAGCGGTACAAACTTTGCCTAGCGGTACTAACTTAACATGGTCGGTACTAACTTTGTCCAAACAAAGAATGAACAATGTAAGTATCAGGAGTGCTTCAGTACCATTAGTAACTCTTATCAGTGACTCTCTAAACCTTCTTAAATTTCAAGAAGGATTTATATCATACAACATTAAAACAGAGGTAGACTCCATCACCTGAGCCATCTAACCATGACTCACTATTCAGGTGATCTTGTCAAAGTTCCCCTCACCATCAACACATACTAACCATATTTACCTGAAAGTACTCTTTAGATGGTCTACTTAATCTCATGTCTTCAAAATGCTTCACAAAGGAATTCTTGAGCAATCTTCTTATTCTTGATCATGTACTGACCACTTGTTGGTACGGTTAGTATTTGTATGCTTGATGATGATTGAATCTTGATGGGTAGAAAGGTTGTATACAATGATTTAGAGGTTTCTTAGAACAAGTTTGATTTGCCATGGTGTGTTTTACCTCTTTCATCCACAAATGATCAAATCAAATTTCCTCCCTTTAACCAATGCAGCTTAAGGATTTATCATGCCAATTGAAACAACCAAGAACTGAAATCGGCTTACATCAAATGCCTTGGTTAGTAGATCAGCTACATTGTCATTGGTGTGGATCTTAAGCACTTGTATGAGTTTCTTCTCATAGGCATCTCTTATGAAGTGGTGCCTAATAGCAATATGCTTTGTCTTTGAATGATATACTGGATTCTTTACAATGCAAATGGTGCTTTCATTATCAATGTAGATCTTTGTGTTCATGAAGTTGAACCCATAGTCTAACATTTGATTTTGAATCCATAAGACTTGCCCACAGCAACTTGCAGCAGCAACATATTCTGCTTCTGTTGTAGAAGTAGCTACAATGGTTTGCTTTTTGCATTGCCATGTAATGAGTCTCCTGCCAAGAAATTGACAACCTCCTGTTGTGGATTTCCTGTCAAGATTTGCTCCAGCATAATCACTATCTGAGTAAGATTCCAAGTCGAATGTAGATTCTCTAGGATACCAAAGGCCTAATTTGGGTTTGCCCTTTAGGTACCTAAAAATTCTTTTGACAGCAGTCAAATGAGAGGTCTTTGGAGTGACTTGAAACCTAGAACAAGCACAGACTGCAAACATAATGTCAGGCCTAGAAGCAGTCACATACATCAAGGAGCCAATCATTGATCTATAGAGATGCACATCAACATCACTAGCTTCTTCATCTTTGACTAAAGGCTTCTGAGTTTCGATTGGTGTACTGGCAGACTTAACATTTGCAAAGTCAAACTTCTTCAGGATTTCATCAACATACTTATCCTGGCTTATGAAAATACCATTTGGTTTCTGTTTGACTTGT
The DNA here is from genome assembly GCA_026074375.1 of Tanacetum coccineum. Taxonomy (NCBI): domain Eukaryota; kingdom Viridiplantae; phylum Streptophyta; class Magnoliopsida; order Asterales; family Asteraceae; genus Tanacetum; species Tanacetum coccineum. Next base: position 3,866 of record BQNB010204630.1, on the reverse strand, counting down.
AAGCCAAGAAAGAAAGTAAGCTCTCCCATTGAACTCATCTGAAATCTACTTTTCATCAAAGCCTCAAACTCATTACACCAAGACTTCTTTGTAGATCCAAAGATGATGTCATCCACATAGACTTGAACTAAAATGATATCATGTTTGTCTTTCTTCAGGAAGAGAGTTTTGTCTATTGTCCCTCTTCTATATCCATTCTTCAACAAGAAAGTGGATAAAGTAGCATACCAAGCTCTTGGAGCTTGATGTAGCCCATACAGAGCTTTAACCACTTTGTATACTTTCTGAGGAGACTTAGGATCTTGGAAACCTGGTGGTTGAGACACATATACTTCTTCATCAATCTTGCCATAGAGAAAGGCACTCTTCACATCCATTTGATAGACTATAAACCCCATATAGGAGGCATATGCTAAAAAGATCCTTATGGCTTCAAGTCTAGCCACAGGAGCAAAAACTTCATCATAGTCTATTCCTTCCTCTTGTCTGTGTCCCTGAGCAACTAATCTAGCTTTGTTCCTGACAACCACTCCTCTTTCATCTTTCTTATTCCTATACACCCACTTTGTACCAATAGCCTTCTTTCCATAAGGCAAATCTACTAGAATCCAAACCTTTTGAATCTCAAACTGCAACAATTCTTCTTGCATAGCATCAACCCAACTTTCATCTTCAAGAGCTTCTGAAATCTTCTTGGGTTCATGTTGAGATAGAAAACAGGCAAACAAACAATGATGAAAGTCCTTATGATTGGTTCTCCTTTGCTTTTGAACATAACTAACAAAAGCATGAGCTTCAGAACTTTTATTGACTTTGCTTCTTGTTTGTACTGCTGATGTTGGATCTCCTAGAATGAGTGTTGAAGGATGAGAGGGATGAACTCTTGATGTGGGAATAGGACTAACATTCACAATAGTTTCCAAATTTGTGAAGTCAGCCACTGCACCCTCATCATCATAAGATGTTTAAACCCTTTAAAAAAAACGACTAAAATAAACCAAAAACGCGACTTAAAAAGCCAAATAAATGCTTGTTTTGCTAAGTGGGTTGTGCAGGATCGGATATCTAAGAAAAGGAACGAAAAACAAAGCCGAAAACGACAAAACCAACAACGGAATTGAAAAGCGGGAAAGACACAGTCAAATCCAAGCCCAAATGTGAAAAAAAGTCCAACAACCCAGTCAACCCTGACAAACCCCGAAGCCAAAAGTCAAGAAAAATAAAGTTTAGGGACTAAACTTGTTAAGTCCCTAAACTTATTTAAAGAGAAATTAAGAGGAAAAGAAGAGAAGGGTGAAAGCTGCCAAATTGGCAAAGTTAAACCACAAGGGGCAAAACTGCCAACATTTCAAAGGCATACATCACAAGGACTAGTGGTTGCATTTGGATATATAAACCTCAGGGTGTTTTTGCCAAGTCCCAAAATGTTTGACAACAACAAGGACGATGTGTGTTATAAACACATACAACATCAAGGGCCAATGTTGCCATTTCCCAAAACCTTTGCCTGTTAACCTCAAAACAGTTTTTCCCGCCCATTTTTTCCCCCAAACAAGTCACGGGTTTCTCCACCCCGTTTTATCCCATAACCCCAATTCCACCATGGATAAACCTTTCTCCCCTCCTCCACTATCATTCCCATCAGCCCTAAAGCATTGCCATGTTGGCAATCTCACCATTCTCCATGTTCTTTAACCGAATCAATGGTTGAGATTGACTCAAAGAAGCACAAAATCTATCAATGGCTAGGATTAAGACTTTGAAGTCTCTCACAGAAGAAAAACACCTTGCAAGAGCTGAAGACTTACTGTAGTATAAATAGGACCTTAGTGTTAGCCGAATGAATATAGCTTATTTAGTTAATTACTTTTAATTCAGTTATAATTTAAGTTTTTTCAGCTTAGTTTACGCTATTTAAGTTCTTTGTACTATTTACATCAATTAATGAATAATGAAGTTTTTGAGAATTTATACCCGTTCAAGTTTTTTAACTGTTAAAGTGCTTAATTTACTTCTTAATGTAACAAAACTCTTAAAACAGCTTATTGATAAGCTAAGTTCACTAACAATAAAAATCTATGAAAAAATTGGACTTGCACTTGAAAAATTCACAGTCAAAAGTACCACAGCTTATTGAATATGGATGATAAGCCAAAGTTTGGATGAGGGCTTATGGACTACAAACCGCTTATTATCTAAATTAGCTGAGCTTGAGTAGACGTGAGCGTTCATAGCTTACTTGCCCGTGTTTAAGTCAAAGGGCTTGTAAGTTCTCTTTTTCCCATTTTTAAAGATCATTTTTACATTAGCTTATTTTCAGCTTATGTTTGCTTATTTTCTTTTGTGGTTGCTTATTTATGCTTATTGAGTGCTTAAATAAAGGTCTTGTAGTTTTTAAATTTGATTAGCAAGTTTTTCCAATTTTTACCTAATTTAATAAGCTTATTCTGTCACTAGCTTATTAATCTTTTAAGTGATTATTTATTTAGCTTTTCATAACTTTATTGCTTAATGTTGCTTAGTAGTATTAGTTTTTAAAATATTGAGCTTAAAACAGATCTTGTGTGTTTTAAAAATACTTTTTAAGAAATTAAAGGGGTGTTTGGGTTAACAATGAAAACGGGTCAAAAATGGTTTTGGTATGGGTTGGGGTCATAAGGTAGATTTAGCTTAAGTATTTAAGCTCATCTAAGTCTGTTTTTAAAAGTTTTTAAGTTTTAAAATTGTTTTTCAAAGTTTTCCTAGTCACCTTTTGAAACTGTGGTTGTAAAAATGAGATATAATGGCTTATTTGGTTAAGCCATTATAATCTTGAGTTGTGGTGTCAAAAGTGTGTCTTTTGTGTCTAAACAAGTTGTAAACAAGAGCTTTAAGTCATTTGACTTTGTTAAGTCCAAGCTGTCAAAAAGGTTAAATGTCAATTTTTTTAAGAAAAAGGCCTTTTTCATTCTCTAAAATCAGCAAGTTTAAATGGTTTTTGAAAGTTTAAAATTTGTGCACAAGTCCATTTCCTAGTGTACTTAATCTGTTTCAACTTTTCTTTTTCATTTGAGCTTATTTGACAGCTTAAAATAAGCTGTCAAATTAAGCACTTGTCCTTGGTTTAATCTCCCCTGGTGCTAGGGGGTGAACTTTAAGCCCACCCATCTAGCTTATTAGTTCACTTGAGCATGAGTTATTGGCTTTTCTAAAAAGCCAATAAGCTCTTTGTTAAAATCCTTCAAACCTTCAGCATAAGCTTTTGATGACCTCTGTCTATTTCCTTAAGCATCCTTCTCACATACATATGATTAGCAGTGCGCTTGATCCGCCAATTATCAATAATTTCATTCGCTAAGTCAAGCTCACTTGCTAACTCAAATCCTTGCATAGCTGGTATATGTTTAATTACACATACCTTTTACCTTTAAAAACAAGTTAAAATAACAAAAAACGGACTTAAAATGCCAAATATATGCTTGTTTTGCTAATTGTGTTGTGCAGGAACGGACATCTAAGAAAAGGACGAAAAACGAAGCCAAAACGACAAAACCGAACACGGAATGTAGGGGCTATAAAAGATAATGAATAATTAAACGTGGTAATGGAACAAGCACAAAACTTCGGGTATCAAGTTTATTAGATTGTTAATGCTATTATTGTGCAAAATATGATGATGAGAACTATACAGAGTTAAAGTGGGGGCGGCATTTTGGTCACATTCTTGAAAGCAACTAAGAGTTCCATACTTTAGCTTTTCAATTAATATTTAAAAAAATTATCTTACTGTTTCGAAGTTGTTTAGGATATTAAAATTCTCTTTTGTAAAGTGAATAAAGGGGTGTTTGGCAAAGCTTATTTGAGGAGTTTAATACCATATTATGTTT
>BQNB010204629.1:0-10675 GCA_026074375.1 Tanacetum coccineum | reverse complement strand
GTCAAAAGTCAAATGGCTTAAAACAAAGTTTCATGCCATCAATGATATGTTGAAACAAAGTGGGTGCTCATGGAATGATATTGACAAAAAGATTGCTTGTGAAAGGGACTGGTATGTGAGTTATTGTAAGGTAAGATATATATGATTATGTGTCTTATACTTATAATATACTCCATATTTTTGGTTCATTTTTTAGCGTATGATGTATCTTTTTATTATGAACAGAATCATAAGGATGCACAAGGATTGTGGGATTTTGAGTTTCTATATTTCAACCAACTAGAAGTGGTGTACGGAAGGGATAGAGCTACTGGTTTAGTTGCTGAAGGATATGAAGACGCGATTCACAATTTGGAAGTAGAGCAGAATGCTGAAAATAGAGATGAAAACCTTGGTGATTTTTTTTTAACTTTAAGCGATGAAGAAAATGATGTGCAATACATGTCACAGGCAACTCAAACAGCCTCAAACTTAAACAATGCAACAAAGTGTCACACCCCCAGACGGGGCCTGGACGGAATACGTGTCCAGAGGCGTGACGTCATCATATTTCGAACACAAGACATGAGAGAACGACCACTAATGGACGTTTTGAAAATCATAACTCGTTGCATTGTAAAAAAATAAATAAGTTTTACAAGGTTCAAAAGAAATTAAACATTTGCGGAAGCGTAAGAAAAATGTAGCGGAAGCAAAATTCAGTTTTCAAAAGACAACGAGTATGAATGATAATAAAATCTTGATAATGGCATCACATTGCACGTAGACTCCACATAGCACGTCAAGAAGTCCAAAGCTAATCACCTGAGAAAAACATGCTAAAACGGTCAACATAAAGTTGAGTGAATTCATAGGTTTAAGTAAAACATTTACGAATATCCAAAACGTTGAGTAAATACTGCTTCACTCACAGTATTATGAAAAGTATTTAGTAATCAGAAAAACGTTCAACAAAAGTAGTGTGGACCACAAGATTTCAAACATATGTGACAGTTATAACGAATACAACTTCACATAATATATCTACTGTTGCACTAAGCTCATGACACCGAAGCTAATTGTTGCACGCAATATGCTAGATAATAATTTTTGCCCTACCGGTGTCTGACCAAGACACCCAACGAAATTTGACATGTTATGTATCCGTTTATCGGGAGCCCCGTGGGTAGTGAGCGCTACTCACCCGGATAGGGATAATTAGTCCCAATAGATCTATTTATAACATTCACGCTCACTTAACCAGTACAGTCGGTTAAGCAATTGACGGTTCATGATGGTTCGGGCGTTTGTGGTCTGTTCGTAACTTAGGCAACACGTAAACAGGGAAATTAGATCAAGATACTTGTGTCCATGGTAAAATCAACCAATGTGTTTCCAAAAGAAAGGCTTTAAGTAAATGCATCCATAGATAAAACAAAACATGATATCAATCATGTAACCGAGTTTGTAATCAACGTATAAACGAGTTTGAAATTCAGTAACGAAAACAAGTTTGTAAACGAGCATGTTTCTCACCCCAAAAGTAGTAAAGTATATGTAAAACAAGTAAAACGTGGGGCTATGAACTCACCTTGATGTTGCAGAGCAACTAGCGGAAATGCGAATGATAAGCACAACATAACGAGAATCAGAACGGCTCGACCAAGAAGTTGCAGCTTAATTTAACGGCTAAGTCCTAGAAGCTTAGGACGATGAATTTGGGGTTTTCCGATGGATGGGTACATCAACGCGTCACGTTGATAAAGGATTGAGGTTTCAAATTGAATGAGTTTGGTGGTTGGTTAAATAGAATAAATCGAAAAACACACGCAAAGTATGTAATATATTCCGTATATATTACATATGAAAAATGAACAATTATATAATTCATATGGTGAAGTATATAATAAAGACCGACATCCAAAATGAAAAGTCGTAGTATATACTACTTTACAAGTGTTGTATAAGACACGTGAAAAATAATAATGGTAATAATATAATTCGACACGTTTTCAAAAGTCACTTATTAAATTAATAAAGAGATTGTACATAAAAGTAAACACACGTTTTAAAGTCACAAAATAAGTAAACGATGTTTCTAAAGTTTTTACAAAGAGTTATGACTTTATTTTCTAGTCTTGAATTTATAAAATAATATTTTATAAATTAATATTTCGTTTTCTCGACGGGTTGTAACCCAAAATAGTAACCCCCTTTGTACAAGTATAGTTTTCCTATATTTATCGTATAATAACAAATTATAAAATCTCAAAACTATATAACTTCGTTCCTTTATCGGATTTCTTAAAATACTAGTATTATAGTGAAAGTTAATAAGTATATCTCTCGTTCATTTACCGGTTTATTGTATTATTACAAATTACAAATATATAAATCTTAAAACTATACAACTTTGTCTTTTTATCGAGTTTTCAAGATATTAAGAGTTTTAAGTGAAAATACTAAGTTATAAATTTTTTTAGAAAATTCGATATGACCTTTTCGTTTATTAGACGTTTCCATTTTTACCAAAATCAATGTTTTCCCACTTAATCAATCCACGTCGCAATTTATCCGCGTTTCATAATATATGTATATATTTTTAGACAGAATCAATCAAATAAATAAATGAAAGTAAATAAAAATAAACAGAACAAAATAGAGACAACCAAACACGCCCTTATGGGCTGAACCAAACACACCCTTGGGTGTTAACTGCCGAAACAAACGCACCCTATGTGCTTGTTAAACCTAAACCAAACGCCCCTAAAGGCAGATCCAAACGCCCCTTTTTGGGTCGTTATCCACAAAACCAAACGCACCCGTTATGGGCTGTTAAACCCATAACCAAACACCCCTGCTGCAGTGTCAAACGCAGCGACAAACACCCTTTATCGGGCTGTCAACACGCAAAACAAACACCCTTTTAGGCAGTTAAAATGCACTACCAAACACCCCTTTCGGGCTGTAAATCCAGAAAACAAACACCCCTTTTAAAATTAATAATAAACAAAAATTTCAAAAATAAACTAATCATCCAAAAAAAATGGTGGTGTGTTCGTGGAGATGGTGACGAGAGGGCGGGAATGGTAGTGGTTTCAGCGGCGGCTGAGCCGCGAGACTGTGATGACGATGGTGTTAGTGGTGGTAAGGTGGCTGCGTCGGCTGAGCCACGATGGCGGTGAGGGTGGCAGCCGGCGGAGGGTGTCGGAGGGAGGGTGATGACGAGGGTGACGTGGAGAATACGATGGTGGTGATGTGGTTCGGCTGTGGATCTGGGGTGGGGCGGCCGGAAGTCTCGCCGGACAAATGGTGGCGCCGGAAAAATGTTTATAGAGGGGAGGAAGTATGTGTTAGGTTTTTTTTTATAAAATGAACTAACCCTAAGTGTGTATATATTTATATTAGAGAGTTATAATACAATGTGACAAGTCTCCAATAGGTGAGGGTTAATTGTGTAAACATTTTCTCAGGGATCAAGAGTGTAAATTTTGTAAAGTATTGGTTCGGGACTCGTTTGAGTTACTTAACAGATGATTTAAAACACGAAATTTGCGTCATTGCATTCCAAATGATTTTTCTCATAAAAATGAGTATTCACTCGACTAGTATTTTATAAATATTTTTATAAAATAAATTTAAGATCATTATTATTTATTTGGTACCACTGAGTGTCGCGAGTAAGCTTTGTCTGTAAAAATGAAATTTTAATTTGAACACTCGCGTTTTTAAATAAACGATTTTGAATAAAAATTAAATAATTTATTAAATATTTTTATTTAATAAAAAGTGATAATTAAATGTAAATTTAATTATTTTTGAGTTGGTACTAGTTGTGTTCAAAATTTTTGCGAAGCTATTTTAGTCATTTTCGGCTTGTTTTCAGGTCTCGGGCAAAACTAAAAAGTTGTCCGGAATGGTGTTTTATGTCAAGCGCTAGTATACTCCATAATTAATAAATCATTTTGGCGGGTCGTTTTTGATAAGTTAACTTAAGAATAACATATATTTTTCTCGTTTTCAGGTCAATTAAATTCGAAAAATAAATTGTTAATGAGAGATAATAATAATTATTATGATTTATTATTTAAATACGTTTCAAAAATTTACCGGTTACGCGGTAATTGTTTTTATGTGACCGTAAAAGGTCAAAAAGTCAAAAAGTCAAATCGGACCCAAAAAGTCAAAGAGTAAAATAGTAATTTAAAATATCGAAAATTGCGGGGTGTGACAAGAATTAACCATTATAGAGGATAAAGAAAATGAGAATTAAACAAATAAGAGGAATAAGAAGAATATTTTTAGCTTTTTCGAATAATACATAGTGGGTGGGTGTGGGGGGGGTGTGTTGGTGGGGGTGTGTGGGGGGTCGCGGGGAGGAAGGGTGGGGGGGGTTAGAGGGGGGGGGGTCGTTTGTGAAGGGTTTTGGGGGGGGAGGGGGGGGTCGGGTGGGGGGAAAAGGGGGGGGGTGTGGGGGGTGGGGGAAGAGAGAGATTGGTGGGGGGGGTGTTGTTGGTTTTAAAGTTTGGGGGTGGGGGTGGGGGGGCGGGGCTGGGGTTTGGGGAGAGGGGGGGGGGAAGTGTTGTGTAAAAGAGTGGGTGGGGGGTTTGTGGTTGGAGAAGAAGAAGGTCCGCCAGGTTGGGGGGGGAGGGTGGGGGTGTGGGTGTAGGGGAAGGGTTTGGGGATGTGTATGTGGTTGGAAGGGTGTGGGGGGTGGGTGGGGGGGTGTTTCTGGGGGTGGGGGGGGGGGTGGGGAAGGGAGGTGGTTAGAAAGAGTGAGGTGGGTCGGGAGGGGTGGGGAGGGGAGAGGGTTGGGGGAAGGGGGAGGGGTGGTTGTGGGAGGGGGGGGGGGGTCTTGTGGGGGTTGGGAGGTGGGGTATGGGAAGATGTGTTGTGTGTTGGGAGGGGTTTCCTCGCCGGACAAACGGTGGCGCCGTAAAAATGTTTAAGAAGGGGAGGAAGAATGGGTTTGGTTAGGTATTTTTTATAAAATGAACTAGACCCTAATTGTGTAAATATTTATATAGAGAGTTTAAAGAACAATGTGTACAAGTCTCCATAGGTGAGGTTAATAGTGAAAACTTTTTCTCATGGATCAGAGTGTAAATTTATGTAAAGTATTGGTGTTTCGTGACTCGTTTGAAGTTACTTAACAGATGATTTAAAACATGAAATTGTAGCGGTCAATGCATTCAAAGATGTTTCTCATAAAATGAGTATTCACTCGACTATATTTATAAAAATTTTTATAAATAAATTTAAGAATCATGTATAAATTTATTTGGTACCACCTGATGACGCGAGTAAGCTATGTCTTTAACAATGAAATTTTAAATTTTGAACACTCGCGTTTTTAAATAAACGATATTGAATAAAAATTAAATAATAATATAAAAATTGTTTTATTTAATAAAAAAGTTGATATTAAATGAAAATTTTAATTATTTTTGATTGGTACTAGTTGTGTCAAAATTTTATGCGAGCAATTTTTAGTCATTTTCGCTTAGTTTTCAGGTCTCGCAAACTAAAAGTTTTCCGGAAAAATGGATGTTTTAAAGTCCAAGCGCTAGAATACTCCATAATTTAATAAAGATCATTTAGGCGGGCCGGATTTTGTGATAAGTTAAACTTACGAATAACATATATTTTTCTCGTTTTCAGGTCAATTAAATTCGAAAAATAAATTGTTAATGAGAGATAATAATAATTATTATGATTTATTATTTAAATACGTTTCAAAAATTTACCGGTTACGCGGTAATTGTTTTTATGTGACCGTAAAAGGTCAAAAAGTCAAAAAGTCAAATCGGACCCAAAAAGTCAAAGAGTAAAATAGTAATTTAAAATATCGAAAATTGCGGGGTGTGACATTACCTACCCCTTAAAAGGAATCTCGTCCCGAGATTCGGTTTGTGTTAACCGATTGTGTGATCAGGAAAAGGTTTAAGATTTAACAAATCCGTTTTTAAACATGACGTTGAAAATTTTATTAAGCAAAAGTCAATGTCTCGACACTTCTTAATATACAAAAATTTTGCTAAGTTTGACCAGAATATATAATCCATCCAAATGAGTATTTTAGAAAAATATCATTACAAGTTTTGTGATTGATATAAACGCGTTAATAAGAAAGTCCTTTAACAGTGAAAACATCAAAGAAGAAAGTGTAGATACGGGGGTATGTCTATATAATAGTTTCAAATGTTTAAAGGCAGAGATATCTGAAAGGATCGATGATCATCATCGGAAGAGGCTAAAGGATGTAAGTATTCAACTTACTTAGGAAGTACAAGAATGTACCATGACTCAACTCACCGTAAGCAAACGATGCGAATAAAGCGTAACCGAACGGCTCCAACTGCGACTTAACAATAGACGCGCCGTAGGACGAGAAATAATAAAAATAATGAAACGTTGCACACAACGTTTAATAACAAAATAGACCCCCATACATGTTTGTGCTTTAGTTTAGTCAACAAAAATGTATCTTTACGAACTCGTTAAGTTTTTGAAGATGTTACGACGTTCTCACGAAAATTTACTATTTATAGAAAGTTTCCATTTTAGAAAAGTTTTAGTTTCGGGACGTTAATAGTATCCTCTAATTTAATCGTTTCCATTTTTCAAAAACGAACCAGCAAAACTCCAGCGTCTAACCAAAGTCCTTAACTTGCAAAATATATATATACAACTTGCTATATAAAAAAAATGACCAACAGCAACGACTTATCATTTTTAGAAAAATTTTAAATCTTCGTTTTAATATTAAGAAGTTCCATAAATATTTTAAAAGACTTTCGACACTTAATAAACCTTTCAAAACATTTTTAAAAGTCCGTTTTACCCTCATTTAAAACTTGGACCAATAACTATATTTTTATAAATTCACCATAGACTTGACCATAATCTCGACAAGATCAAATATATATCCGATATCATCAAAAATCTTTATTAAAATAATTATTCATTTTAATAATTTGAGAATCATAGCACAAACATATGGAGTCGCGAATCAATAGTATAAGAATACATAGCAATAATAACTATAACAAACGGTGACGGAATGCGGAGAGTGAGGACATTTCGAGAAACAATATTCTCAAAATAAAGGTCAACAAATGGGAGGAGCTTGCAAGAAAGCTTATGCGATAGGCGATAGAATATTGCACGCGGTCGTTAGTTCGAGGATGAATCAACTCCATTAGTTCAAGTACGCACAAGTCGGTTAGCTCCACAAACGGTTCATGTTCGCAAGGTTTTGTAACGGCAAAAGAAAAAAGTAATAACTTAAGAATGAGATAAGGTAGTTCAAATGAGGCCTTCAGATTTCGCTGAGTGGTAAGACACGATTGCGTTTCTAGATATTTTCAACGGATTTTTGGTGATTGTCGGGTTCGGGTTCATACTCGTCTCATATTGGTTACCATTAAGCCCACTCATTTATAATTTATTATTTGCATAAAGAAGCGTCCCAATTTATGTAAATAAGAAATGATAAACTTATGGTTCGGTGATTTACAATTTATTTATTTAAACGAAGAGGCGTCCCAATCCTTTCAAATAAAGAGATTATAAATCAGTCTACTTAATAATTTCCGATGCAATACGCGTACTCACAAAATTCTCCAAGATGGTGGATGACATGACGATGCAGGCGCTCTAATGAGTATGGGACGAGTGTTTAAAACTCGTCTTTGGAGACGGGGAGTAAAACAATCAGGGAAGATCGACATAGCGTTCAGAATAGTTGATAAATACACGGCTAAAGTAAATAGGATAGAGATCTTTATGAACGAGTTTACATAGCAATTATCATATCAAACCTCCAGTTACAAATCCCGCCCATACAAGACTTGTGAAAACCCAGATTCATACATAATTCTATGTAAACAAAATCGTAACGGGTTTCATGCAAAACGATATTGTATAAGGTTATAAAAAAAAATAAGTTCGAGACCATTGCATCGCTCACAATGTCTTAGACAAATTTTTAGAGACCATTGTGTCATCCACAATGTCTTAGAAAAGTTCAATATTTACATAGACAACTTCCATATAAGCAATTAGAGGAATATACGTAAGACAACGTAAACCGCGAAGAAAAGATAACCGTAGAGAAAAGATACTCGCAGAGAAAAGATAGTCGCAGAGACCAGATAAGCGTAGAGAAAAATAAACGCAGGGCAGAGGTAAACCCATATCATAACATGCTCAAGGAAATAAAATGGTTCTCAGGTATATGCCATAGCAAAAACACGTATAAGGCACACATAAAAGCATGTAAGGATCACATACTGGTTATAGTCCAGACCTAGATATCTACCTAGATATTTTACCTGGTTCTCTATAACCTTGGCTCTAGATACCAATCTGTCACACCCCCAAACGGGGCCTGGACGGAATACGTGTCCAAAGGCGTGACGTCATCATATTTCGAACACAAGACATGAGAGAACGACCACTAATGGACGTTTTGAAAATCATAACTCGTTGCATTGTAAAAAAATAAATAAGTTTTACAAGGTTCAAAAGAAATTAAACATTTGCGGAAGCGTAAGAAAAATGTAGCGGAAGCAAAATTCAGTTTTCAAAAGACAACGAGTATGAATGATAATAAAATCTTGATAATGGCATCACATTGCACGTAGACTCCACATAGCACGTCAAGAAGTCCAAAGCTAATCACCTGAGAAAAACATGCTAAAACGGTCAACATAAAGTTGAGTGAATTCATAGGTTTAAGTAAAACATTTACGAATATCCAAAACGTTGAGTAAATACTGCTTCACTCACAGTATTATGAAAAGTATTTAGTAATCAGAAAAACGTTCAACAAAAGTAGTGTGGACCACAAGATTTCAAACATATGTGACAGTTATAACGAATACAACTTCACATAATATATCTACTGTTGCACTAAGCTCATGACACCGAAGCTAATTGTTGCACGCAATATGCTAGATAATAATTTTTGCCCTACCGGTGTCTGACCAAGACACCCAACGAAATTTGACATGTTATGTATCCGTTTATCGGGAGCCCCGTGGGTAGTGAGCGCTACTCACCCGGATAGGGATAATTAGTCCCAATAGATCTATTTATAACATTCACGCTCACTTAACCAGTACAGTCGGTTAAGCAATTGACGGTTCATGATGGTTCGGGCGTTTGTGGTCTGTTCGTAACTTAGGCAACACGTAAACAGGGAAATTAGATCAAGATACTTGTGTCCATGGTAAAATCAACCAATGTGTTTCCAAAAGAAAGGCTTTAAGTAAATGCATCCATAGATAAAACAAAACATGATATCAATCATGTAACCGAGTTTGTAATCAACGTATAAACGAGTTTGAAATTCAGTAACGAAAACAAGTTTGTAAACGAGCATGTTTCTCACCCCAAAAGTAGTAAAGTATATGTAAAACAAGTAAAACGTGGGGCTATGAACTCACCTTGATGTTGCAGAGCAACTAGCGGAAATGCGAATGATAAGCACAACATAACGAGAATCAGAACGGCTCGACCAAGAAGTTGCAGCTTAATTTAACGGCTAAGTCCTAGAAGCTTAGGACGATGAATTTGGGGTTTTCCGATGGATGGGTACATCAACGCGTCACGTTGATAAAGGATTGAGGTTTCAAATTGAATGAGTTTGGTGGTTGGTTAAATAGAATAAATCGAAAAACACACGCAAAGTATGTAATATATTCCGTATATATTACATATGAAAAATGAACAATTATATAATTCATATGGTGAAGTATATAATAAAGACCGACATCCAAAATGAAAAGTCGTAGTATATACTACTTTACAAGTGTTGTATAAGACACGTGAAAAATAATAATGGTAATAATATAATTCGACACGTTTTCAAAAGTCACTTATTAAATTAATAAAGAGATTGTACATAAAAGTAAACACACGTTTTAAAGTCACAAAATAAGTAAACGATGTTTCTAAAGTTTTTACAAAGAGTTATGACTTTATTTTCTAGTCTTGAATTTATAAAATAATATTTTATAAATTAATATTTCGTTTTCTCGACGGGTTGTAACCCAAAATAGTAACCCCCTTTGTACAAGTATAGTTTTCCTATATTTATCGTATAATAACAAATTATAAAATCTCAAAACTATATAACTTCGTTCCTTTATCGGATTTCTTAAAATACTAGTATTATAGTGAAAGTTAATAAGTATATCTCTCGTTCATTTACCGGTTTATTGTATTATTACAAATTACAAATATATAAATCTTAAAACTATACAACTTTGTCTTTTTATCGAGTTTTCAAGATATTAAGAGTTTTAAGTGAAAATACTAAGTTATAAATTTTTTTAGAAAATTCGATATGACCTTTTCGTTTATTAGACGTTTCCATTTTTACCAAAATCAATGTTTTCCCACTTAATCAATCCACGTCGCAATTTATCCGCGTTTCATAATATATGTATATATTTTTAGACAGAATCAATCAAATAAATAAATGAAAGTAAATAAAAATAAACAGAACAAAATAGAGACAACCAAACACGCCCTTATGGGCTGAACCAAACACACCCTTGGGTGTTAACTGCCGAAACAAACGCACCCTATGTGCTTGTTAAACCTAAACCAAACGCCCCTAAAGGCAGATCCAAACGCCCCTTTTTGGGTCGTTATCCACAAAACCAAACGCACCCGTTATGGGCTG
>BQNB010204628.1:0-10675 GCA_026074375.1 Tanacetum coccineum | reverse complement strand
CATAATTCACCATATGAATTATATAATTGCTTATTTTTCATATGTAATATATACGGGATATATTACATACCGTGCTATATGATTCATCCTTTGAATTATATATGCTTTTTTATTTATTTATTTAACCAACCACCAAACTATTACAACTTTAAATGTAAATCTTTTTATCAACGTGTCGCGTTAGTGTACTCATTCATCAGAAAACCCAAGTACGTTATCCTAGGCTAGTGGTTCCTAGCCGTTAAGATAAACCGCAACTTCTTGGTCGAGCCGTTTTAGTTTCAGTTTCGTCTTGTACTCAATGTGTACATTCCCGCCAATCATTCTTCATCATCGATGTGAGTTTATAGCCCCTCTTTCACTTGTTTTCCATTTACTTTACATGCTCAATACAACTTATTTACTTGTTCGTTTACAATATCTTTTACATACTATTCTACACACTTGGTTTACATACTTGATTTTGCAATTCATTACAAACACAATTACATGGTTGATTACAAACTTGGTTCCATACTTTGTCACATACTCATTTGCATACACGTTTACGAAATTGTTTACATACTCATTACAAACTCAATTACTTGATTTATACCATACTCTTTTCTACTTATGGATTTAAGTACTCAAAGCTCCTACGAATATGATGGTTACTTTATTTTTGGACACAAGTGTTTTCGGTTATCATTTCATGTTTACGGGTTTGAACATCTACACGGGCCTTTATTTGCATTAAATTGCATACATAGATGTCGAGCTTCAGTGTTATGAGCTTAGCGCAACAGTAGATATTATTTATGTGGTACTGTATCTGTTATAGTAGACCCATACATTTTGGAAAATCAACGATTTCACTGTCCATACTACTTATTGAACATTACTAATTTCTGAACACTTTTCATTATATTCCGGCGATGCAATAAACACTAAACTCTTTCGGTTCTACAATTACTCTTATATTTTTGGCAATTATTATAAGGATCGAAATGGTCATACATACTTTATAAATCTTTGGATTTCAACATTTATATTTATACTTACAAAACCCTATGAACTCACCAACTTTATGTTGACACCTTTTAGCATGTTTTTCTCAGGTGAATTAGATGCTTAGCTTACTTGATGTGCATTGGAGTCTAAAATTGGACAAGATTTCATTCATGGATTTCTTCTTACATACAAATGATCAAATCTTGTTGTATTACTTTTAAGTTTTTCATTGTGATGCAATTATGGGACAAATGTTATAGCAATTTCAAGAAAATCAACGAGATTACGTTTCAAATGACACATTTAGAGGTCATTCTCTTGTATCTTGAGCTGTTGTATTATGAAGTAACGCCCTCAGACATACTTCCGCTATGACCCAATTTTGGAGGTGTTACACTCTGTGTAATTTCACCATCTTAACGATCATAATAACTCCGGATAATTCCTTTGATAATTCTTCATTCTTCGGACGTACCAATAATTATGATGGTAGTAAAAATACATGAGTTTTGACTACTTTATACATTCCCATTTGCAATGTGCAAATTTCTTCCCAACCGTACCAAAGATAGAAAATTGACACAAGACTCAGGAAATATATACTTTACACTTTAAGCGACTAGCAACTGATAAATGGACTTAATCTAACAGGGTAGGCTAAGGTGTAAAGGTGTAAAGAAATAAATAGTTGGTGTTATTCCTAAAGGATTGGCTCTATTGGTTTTTCTAGGGGTATCCTACTCTTAAGATGAGAGTAAAAAAAGGGTTTATACGGGGATTTAAATAACCAGTGTAGTTAGTTAATAAAACAACATATAAAGGCTTTTTGGGTGTAATCCAAGAAATTTACCAATTTAAACAAGTTACTCCATCTAAATCCATATTACTCATTATTGTGGTCTCGAATAGATATACCAAGCCAAGTTCTAAAGTCTACAACATCACCGACACACTCATATTTTTGTGGAATTTGGGTAAACATTTCGAAACGGATAAGGTTAAATCCTCACAATATCCAATAAGGGTTATTGTGTGCAGGTTATGTAACAAATAATTTCACAAAAGTATGCTTGATTTTTTTTAAATTTGAGCATAATTTAAGCATTTTATGTGAAAAATAGGACAAGTATGCATTCTAATTCTCATCCCCCCACTTGAATTATACAACGTCCTCATTGTATAGAGAAAACATTAAAAACTGGAAATTAAAAGAATTAGAATGAGAAACTCCCCTGATATTTTGCTCGATAGATTCTCTAAGTTGAGTTTATGAGCAAGAATTCCAGATTGTAAATACTTCACCAACATTGTCGATTTCTTTTCAGTAAGGTCCTGTGCAAGATATAAGAAAACAAGTGCAATTTATATCTTCGGGTATTCGTTGGTTAGACTTGAAATAAAAACCTAAAACTGTACAGGAAGTCGATACGCCGTATCCATACCCTAAGATGCGCCGTATTGATACCTGTAGGTCAGTCGTTTAATACGCTGTATTCATTTAATGAATACGTCGTATAGACTGTGCTAAAAATAAAGACTGGATAACGTCCAGAAGGTCAATACGCCGTATCCATGGGGTTTGGATACGCCGTATAGACAGTGTGGAAAGACAGACTCGATAAAAAATTTGAAAATACATTCTGGGTTGTCTCCCGGCAAGCACTTTTGTTTACAAAAAAGTCTTTAAGTTAGACTTGCCCCAATTTAATCCCATCCTTATAAAACAATTTAGGGTCGAACGGGATGCCAAATGGCACATACAAATTCTTGATTAGGAAAATGAATGACATCCCTTTGTTAAGATGATTCCAAGCCACGATATTAATATTTAATTCCTTGATAAAAGTTTCAGTTTTGAAAATTTATTCGATGTATCATGACTTATTTCAAAAAGCTTATTTTCCCTATGTGCATAGGCATCATCATCGGTATTTATTACATTATCCCCCGAAAACTGTTTGATATCGATTTTATCATCATCGTTGTCCTTCTCCGATTTTAAGTCATCGGCATAAATTACGTTGAAAAGAAATAGATCATTAAAGTATAAAACGTTTTGTTCCTCTTCATCACGTTCGGATAATGATGCTTCCTCTTTCAAATCAAATTCATCGATATGTTGAGGACTTACAGTAGATTCAGTTAAGAAATTTAATTTAGACGTTAAAGCATCATTGTAAACAATGGCTGAAAATTCTTTCTCAAAATCTTTAAAGTAGTCTAAATCATCAAAATAACTGACCGTAGGCTCGAGTGAAAGAAACGAAGGCATATTGACTTTATCATTATCATTTTCCGAATCCGTTTTCAAATCGTTGACATAAATTATTTTATAGGAAAATGAATTTTTGTCATAAATTACCGTGTAATCTTCATCGTCGGATTCGTTAAACGATATTCTAAAGTCAATTTGATTGTCATTAAGAGGACTTACCGTGGGTTCACATGAGAGTGCTACTTCAGATGTTAACGTGTCATTAAAGACTATAGTTAGGAATTCAGTTTCAACATATCTGAGGCCGTGAACGTCTTCATCATACCAGATCTTACCATACGTAGCAGTTTCCCAGTTATACACCTTACCACGCCTGCGAGCTTTTTCTTCCTCAAGCTGAATATATTGCTCCATAGTAATGTTGGGGTTGTCCATTTCAACCAATAATAAATTTGCTATGAAATAAAACGGTCAAATAGACTAATACGCCGTATTCAGTGATCTGAATACGCCGTATTGATGATAGAGTCGAATACGCTGTATTGGTTTGAAAAAAATTTATACGCCGTATCCAAGAAGATGAATACACCGTATTAAGTATTCGACTCAGAAAGTTACATGAGACTGTAACAATGCAGAAAAACACACAAACACACAATATGCAAAAATATACAATGCAGAAAACAAACACACAAAAAGCAAACACACACAAATATGCAAATTAATCTAAACTAAACTAAATCTAAACTAAAATACTAATAAAAACAAGAATTAAACAACTTCACTCCCCGGCAGCGGCGCCAAAAACTTGATGTGTCGTTATGAGTAGGTATTTTATGTATCTAGTTTTACTTTTTATTTTATGCCGACTATACCTAAAAATAACACTTTAACGGGCAGTGTACCCGGTCAGATGGAGTTTCGTGGTAAGTAGGGTATCGATCACTAAGAGCGAGAGCGTGAATTTCTAATTCTATCAGTATCTTAGTTATCTAAGTTAAACCTAAAACTAATGCAAAAGGGGGGTTTCAGCCCGAGAGACTGACACAGTTTTGAGTATTTAACCTAAGGTTTTGATGACAAGTAAAGCAATAAACACAAACAAGAAGATGAACAAACGATAGAGGAGCGGTCAAACACTAATATAAAGAAAACATATCAACCATGAATAATCCGATAAAACACATGTTTGTTTATTTATTGCAATGATTGACTTATCTCGAAGGGCATATCTGTAACAACCCGAGTTTCACGACGCGTATGACGATCGCGAATTCGACGTCATAATATTTATTTTATAGAATCATGTGAGCGAACGTCGACATTTAAAATTTTATTTGTCGTAAATAATTATTTTCGTATTTTATTACGAATAATTTTGAGAAATTTTGATAATTTTTATTTTTGACGTTTCGCGAGTCACCGTTTGACCGCCTGTTCGTTGAACGTTTTAAGCAACGTAAAAATTTTCGACGCATCTCGTTATTATTTTTAAGATCGTAAATTTATTATTTTTATGAATGTCGTCATTTTGTTCCTTGTCTTGAGCCGGATTCATGTATTAAAATGTACACATTTTATTAAATATTTTAAACCAAGAAAAATGTGACGGAAAATAAAATGGTCTCGGAGGTGAAATCCCGAGCCACGGTTGTCGTTTTTAACTTAAATAAAAGTATGGTGTGTCAAAAATCTAAAAGAGAAAAGAGGGGAGGGCCATTTGTGTCAAATGGCCAAACCAAATCTCTATATAAGCAAGCATACACACACACTTTTCTTTCTTTTACAAAATTTTTACTTCCTCCCTCCCTTGTTCATCACCACCGCCGGCCACCATCACTCCTCCACCACCGGAAAAGTTTTTCGGTCACCGAAAACCGCCGCGTCGTCGGAAAAAGTCACATGCATTCCGATCAACCTATATTTTTTGAATACTCTCTTCATTTCTTACACATCTACGCAATAAAATAACACATGCAATGAGTATTTTTGGAGTTAGAATCCGGGTTAGTTTCAAACAATTTCGTGTAAAAGGGATGTTTAAAATAGCTAGATAAACATTATTTGAAGCCTGGTTTAAATGGGAAAAGTCCAGTTTTGATGTTTGGGGTTGGTTCGAGTTCGGCAAGACACAAAAAGGAACAAGTCGAGTCCGATCTTGCTTAATATAACTTTGTAAGTATTTTTAATACTTGTGTTACTTTTGTTTTTGCGATTTAATCGATTTAGAGTTATTGCATGTGATGAAATCCGAGTATACTTGCGTCAAATAGGCTAGATGATAATATTGGGTGATTGAGAAAATGGTTTAGGGATGTGTTTTGTAACATATAATTTCGGACAGCGGGTTTGACACAGAAAACGAGGTCTGAGATTTTGTAAAAACTGATTTTTAATGTTGAAATATGATAGAGTTCGTCCTAATGTACGTTTCGGTAATTCGAACGTCCCGTAACTCCTAATAACGAAGAAGTTATGGCCGATTGAAGTTTGGAATTTTATAAGTTACCAATCAGCTATTTTAAAAGCATACATTCTATCCAGATTTTTAAACGAGCGTTTTGAGCACTTTCGAGCCGTTTCAGCCTTCCGTCAAAACACGAAAGTTGTCCGGAATGATGTTTTCTATAAAATCTCTTTTTGGTCAAAGTCACGAAAACGTGATATAGCGGGTCAAAAGCGATGGTCAAACTGCCGCGTTTTTATTAAAAATACAAGTTACAGCAGATTTTTGCAGGGGCATTTTCATCATTTTCCGTGGAGTTTCGGGTCTCGGCTAAAACTAAAAAGTTGTCTGGAATATCGTTGAGCATAAAATCTCTTTTTACTCTAAATCGTAAAAATGTGATTTAGAGGGTCGTTTGACACGGGTCAGATTTGGGTAAAAATAAATATAAGTATAAAAGTCAAATGTTGACTTTAAAAGTCAACGAGTCATATAAGACTTATATAATTTTTAATTAAGTACATGGATAAATATAAAATTATAAGTATTAAAAATATACTTGGATATTTAAACTTACCAAAGATGGTAACTTTCCGAAAATAGTAACTTTTTAAAAATAGAAAGTTATCGAAAATATAACGTTTTCAATTAAACTCACGTAAGATAAAACGTGAGGGACAATTATAACTCAATATTGTGTGGTTTTGGGATCTAAGGCGCAAGTGGATTTCTCATCACATGTATGAATGTGTGTGTGTGTGTGTGTCTATATATATATATATATATATATATATATATATATATATATATAGTAGGGATTCAGTGAGAAGTAAATTAAAATAAGAAGTGGTGAGAAGTGACTAAAATCACATATTTGAGATGCAATGACTTGCATTAGATGCATTTCTATTCATTTAGATGCACCATTTTGAGTTTCGAACGTTAACTTGATGTGTACATGGTGTAAATTGATTTTGATGATTTCGGCACATGCAGAGGAACAAAAAAATAAAATGCATCTAATATACGTATATGCATCTAATTAAAAGCTAGAAAACACATTATGATGCGTTATAATGCATCTAAGATTATAGAGATGCATCTAATTTAAGTCGGTGCATCTCGGATATGCGGTTATAGTTACTTCTTATCCTTCTTATTTTAAGAAAACTTCTTATTTGATCCTAACTCTATATATATATATATATATATATATATATATATAGAGAGAGAGAGAGAGAGAGAGAGAGAGAGAGTTATTAGTTGGAAATCACTATTTTTATAACTTGACTTACGAGCCAACGTTATATGTTTTGTGGAACCCAAAATATGCGTTCTATGTGTTAATTGTAAACTCTATGAATTCACTCAACGTTTTGTTGACTTTTTAAGCATGTATCTCAGGTTAATTGCTGTTGATGGCTGGATGGGACGGAGCGTGGATATCAAGGACGGTGCCTCGGTGAAGTAGAGTCATAAACTAAATGAATGTTTTAGGAATCAAGTCGTGTTGTGACTTTTAGAAATAATTTCTATAATGGTATTGGGACCTATGTAACTCTGATCTTTCTAATAAATGAAATTGTGTTTTATAAACGTATCTTTGAACGTTTACTGGGACTTGTGTGCATGTACTGTGAAGTAGCACCCCAATGTTGTATTCCGCTGCGTATCGTAGTTTAGGGGTGTTACAGAGTGGTATCAGAGCACGAGTTGTAGTGAACTAAGTCGTTTTGCAAAACTTGGACTACAAGTGTTTTCAGAAAATTTTAACGAGTCCTTCACCGTTGTCCGATATCCGCGCGCGCATCGTTCCCGATCTTGAGAAGCCTTATGTGGTATATTTGATTGCATACTATGTGCGTAACAAGTGGTTGACACTTGGTACAAGTGATAATTATATATATGTATATAGGTATATATATACGGCATCCGTTCTATGGTATACGATTATATATATCTTGATATTCGCTTCTTGCGAAGAGTTTAACTTCTTTAAACATTTCGATGCGATGTGATAAAAATTATTTTGATACGTGATGAAAACATCATTGTTATACGATTATCTTCGAAACTTTTTCGCAAACTTTACTTTGTTATCTCTTGCTGTCGGGACTCGACTTAGTTTTCTATCCCACTTGAAAATTTTACTAATTGATTTTGAATTTGAACGCTCTTCTTATTGATTTTGATTCGCATATGTTGTTTCGTAATCTATCATTTTGAGATTTTCCTGTTAATGAGAGTGATGTAATAATTATAATACGTATAATATCAAAGTATAAAGAAATTTACTAAAAATCATTGAGGACAAAAATTTAAAGTAAAAATCTACAAAAATATCACACGTTTAACCGGTAAGTGATTACCGGGTTACCGGGTTGTTTTCCCAAAGACTTATGAAATTGAGACCCCGTTTGTTATTTGGACAATGACTTGAATTTGTTCAAACTTTTTGGATTAATTTTCTAAATCTACAATTAAAAAAAAACAATTTAAGCAAGCAAGTAAAATTAACGACTAAGCAATTAAAGTCAAAAACGAATAACGGGAATTAATGAAAATGCGACAAATAAGCAATTGAACTAAAATTAAACCCTAAATGATTTTCTAAACTTTTTTCTAATCCTAAATGACTATTTAAAAGAAAATGCTAAGGAAATTCTAAAACGATGGTAAGTTAAGTTTAAAAACTAAGAAAACAAGAACGAGAATGAAATCCCGTTCTTTAAAAAATAAACTTTCACAATATTAACCATACGAAAGTAAATTTCAAACCTAAGCCTAGAATATGATAAAAGAAAATTTTATAAAAAAGAAAATTATTTTTTTGATTATTTCTCTATTTTTTATGATTTTTTAAAGTTTTTAACGAAATTAATTCACGAAAATTATAAAACTTTAAGCTAAAAATTCTAGAAAATTTCTAAAAATAGCTTATGATATGTAGAATTCCTATATATGATTCTATAGCAGGAGTTAGGGAAATTAAAAAAATCTAAAAGAGCAGAAAAACTAAATAAGCCGAACAAAGCTAATAAACCACTCGAAATGCTTATTTTACTTAAAACTCAAAAAAGGGTTAAAAGGATTTAAAACGCACCTTAGGACGTAAAAGTCCCAAGGGCGCAGTGGTTAGTGTGGTGTGTGCTGAGTGTTATGAAAGGGTTGAAGGAGGTCGAGGTTGTGAGTTCAAGCCTTGCTCACTCACAATTTCCCTCCTTCCTCTTTTTTTATTTTTGCTAAAACCTAAAAAGCAAAGTTATAATTGCTGATAGAGAACAAGAGGACTTAAGTAATTTGACAGAAACATACCTTAAAACTCCAGACGACAGAACATACTTAACCACTTTTTTAACTTTTTCTTTAAAACACAATTATACTAATAAGCTAAGATAATCTCAAACCAAATCAAATAAGCTATGACTAACCTAAAACTCCTCTAATAAGCTAAACTGAACTAGAAATAAGCACAATGGATAAGCCATAAGCTAAAAAAAGTTCCAAATAAGCACTTATTTAAAAACTGCATACCAAACAGGCAATTAGCAACTTTTGAGCTTAATTTTTAATAAGCAAACATAACCTTATGAAAATCTAACTTATTTCACCTTAAAGCTCAGCTTGTAAGCTACTTTAAACAATAAACAAAAAGCATTTTGAAATTAAAATAAGCACTGAAAAAGCTACTTATGCTGATTTTTTTTATGTTTTTGGATTTTTAAGAAAAGACAAAATAAGCTAAATATTGAACTGAATAAGCTATGCTCTACTGTAAATTAATCTAATAAGCTAGATTTAATAGGAATTAAGCTAAATCTACAAGCTATAAGCTAAAAATTCTCAAATAAGCAATTTATCAAAAACTGTTAACCAAACAGACAGTATAGCACCTTTTGAGCTTATTTTTAAACTAACAAAGAAACCTTATGACAATAAGCTCTGCACCTACTTAAAGCTTGTACTAGAAACTACTAAAAAACATCACTTGAAAAGTATTTTGAAATGCAAATGATCAAAGAAAAAGCTGGCTGAAAAAGCTATCTACTCTATTTTTTTGTTTTTCAAAGTTTAATGAAAAATGACAAAGTGCTTATTTGAGACTTAAAAAATAGATAACTAATTAAGCTAAATTTTACAAAATAAGTTCAAACAAATGTAGTTTTACCTAAAAACTACTTGTGCTCAAAATTTGAAATTCTAAAAACTAATTTTACTAGTTGAAAAATGAACTTGAAAAAGGCTTTTGCCAGTTTTAGTGCTGATGTAGTTTGCACCAAATGAACCAAATCTAAAAACTACCTAGTGCAGGCAAAAGGACTTGTATTCTACTTCTATAAAACACCAAAACACAAGCTAGGTGAGCCATTTCAATTGCTCAAACAGACAAGGGCTTAAATTGCTAAGCTAAATGAACTAAGCCTAATAGATCTTATCTACTATTAACTAACTTTGATAAAATCAGAATTAAAATCACCAAGCAATTAAATCTTACTCTTATAAACCTAAATAATAGATTTAAAAAGAATTTTAAAGACAAAATGAGAATTAAAGCTAAAATCTTAGATACCAGATGATGTTTAGCTTAAAACATACCTAATGAATATTTTTCAATTATCAAATAAGCCAGAACAATAAGCTAATGAATTATGCTACTATTTTTGGTTTTTCAAACTGTTTTGTAAAATTAATTAGCAGACTAAGATCTAAGCTATTAAATGACAATATTAAGCATTAACCTACTAATATAAGCTACAATAAGCTACCTTAAACAGAAATAAGCAAGTACAAAGCATTATTTAAGCTAAATGCAGAATTAAGCTATAAAAAAAATAATTGAGAAACTTACAATAGCCTTAGCTTAAACAAGGCTTATAAATGCTCTTTTGAGCTATCAACAAGCTCCAGCTTGCTGGTGAGGTCCTGGAAGCCCTTCCATTACTGGCTTCCCTTCCATAAAAGCTGAGGTGATTTATAGGGTGGAATTAAGTGTCAATAAGCTCATTAAGCTTTAAGAGCTTTAA
>BQNB010204625.1:0-10676 GCA_026074375.1 Tanacetum coccineum | reverse complement strand
TAAATATACGTATAACGTTCATTATTAAGAATTACGTGACGATCCACCTAGCGAAACGTAGCTAAAAGCGAACACTATCACCTAACATTATCAAAAATAACTTTCAAAAATTTCTCGACTCGCTACGAGTTAGTCAAACTTGGTCAACCCAAAACCTATTAAAAAGATATTTTTGACGTAATCCGACAATCAAAACATGCTTAACTATCCTATTTAATCATACCAAAACCATCAAACTTTGGTCAATAACCAAATATACTTTCATTAGTTTTCGCACTTGAATCTTATAGCAATAATCATATAACACGCAATATACACAATTTAAGCAATACCTAACCTTGAAATTGACTGCTCACTTGCTTTCTCAAGAAAATCAAAATTGATGGCTTACCCTTGCTAATCGATATCAGACGAACAACTCAGGAGCCAAACAAACAACCTTTTTCAATTTACCAATTGCTAACAACAACAATCTTAGACTATACTAAACAACCCCCTATACTAAATTAGGCATAGAACACACCAAAAAATCTAACTTCTTCAATACTTAGTGCATGTATGATTCTAATAGTGGGTTTTGTAGCTCTTGAAACAAGGATTAATAATATATAATTTGATCTTAATGCATGTCGGAGATTTGACGGGAATATGGTGGTGTTTGGGTGGTCGGTTCGAACATGAAGAAAGGTGGGATGCAGAGTTGTTATTTTTGGTATAGTGTAAATTGAGTGGATGTATCACCTTTTTGTAGAAAATTACTTTCGCGAAATTTGGCAATTCTAGTTCCTCTTTCTCACTAGTCCTTCAAAGTTAATACAAAGCCCTTTTTCTTTTATTTAAAATCGGCCAAAGACTTGGGTCACACCACGTTAGTAAATATTTTGAATACGTCCCACTAATTTTTACTTTAAAGCGTTTAATGAATGTTAAACCACGTAAAACACGACCTTCAAACACAATTTTTACAAAAACTCAGGGAAAAACCATAAAATATAAAAATAAATTTTTTTGACTTTCTTAGACGCTAAAAACAAATAGAAACTCAATCACGGCTTGAAATTATCCTATAAATAGGAAATTTTCATCAAACCTTATATAGTATAAATGACTATAATTATTCACGTAGCAAAAATACTTATCGTAGCTTGGGATTAACATTGACCTAAAACTCGGGTTGTTACATTAGAACTCGCCCCTGTTGAGAAAGACAAAAAAACACACCTATCTGCCACCTGTGTGTTATACCATGTCAAAAGCAGAAAAACTCAATTTCGTAAATGATTACATGATATTAAGGTTCCATCTACCTATTCAGCGAACATTAGGTTATGTTTATATGTTGAGACCCGTTATTGCAGCGGGTTGGCTGCTGTTGCGGTGGGTGGTCTGTTGTTGCAGCGCGTCGACTGCTATTGCATCTAGGAGTGTCAAATACGTTGAACTAATATGTTATATGCATTTTCGATTGCAATTATTAGCTACTTTTAATATACATTGTTACTCTTTATTGTATTACATTTTGTTGGTTTTATTGCGAAAAAATGTGACTAATGTGTGGAAATCGTAGAGGGGGGTGAATACGTTTTCTTTTTAAAATCTTAAAAATTGTTTCGTATCAAATCACCAATCAAGCGTGATATAATATGAAGAATGTTTATATAAATTCAATACCAACAATACATATTCACATCAACGTTCACATCATATACATGATACAAACACAATTCGGAATTATATAAGTACACAACACACAATTGCAACATATAAATATGAGCGATAATGAAGTATAAATGATAAAGAGATAAGTAATAGGAATGCAAAAATGGACACGATGATTTATAGTGGTTCGGGTTCACCGAAGTACCTTTTTACCCTACTCCACTCCCCGAGCACCAAACTTGAGAGTTATCTTCACTAGTCAACAAGCTCCCTTTAGGCAAAGAAAACCGTACACAACGATGCTTATATCAATTTTTGACACTAAGCTAATTGTCGAGTTCTAATTTTAGCTAGAACCAATCTATCACGACTTTACAACTTCTTCCGGACTTCACAACACAACTACACAACTTCTTTACTTCACAACTTCACTTCACAACTTCCCTACACTTTACAACTTTACTACACTTCACATCTTCCCTACACTTTACAACTTTACATCACCAATACACTACCAAGATCATCATGATCTAACATACCTTCTTATAGTCACCATGATCTAACTATTACACCTGTATGGAGTACATGAACTCATCTATAAATAGTGAAATGTAAGACATGTCCAATGCACTAACTAAACTACATAACTTCACATCTTGATGATAGCGAGAGTTCTTCTCTTGCACTTGAATAGAAGGATTTTTGGATCACATTTAAACAAACTTATTACAAGTTAAGTGATCAAAGAAAAATGTTTGAAAGAAGAGTTTAGATCTGAGAAAAACTATGTGCAAAGAGGTGAGAAAATCTATGGAAACAGTCCACTATTTATAGGGAAAAATATTAATTTTTTATTTGGGCGGTCCCCTTAATTATACAAGGGTGGTCCCCTTAATTATGGTCGGTCCCCTTAATTAATTAAGGGGGCCGCCCATTTTTCAGACGCTCCCTTTTTTGTCTTTTTGTGGGGAAGGTTTTTCTGGAACTTTCTAGCCGTTTTTGGCCCCCCCCCCCCCCCCCCCCCCCCCCCCCCCCCCCCCCCCCCCACCCCCCCCCCCCCCGTAATTAAATTGAATTCAAAATGTTTATTTTGAATAAAACATTTCTTATAAATACAAAAATGTTTTGTATGTGTTTTTTAAAAATGTTTGTCCCATTTTAAAAAAATATTGTAAGGTTTGGAAAAATAAAAAACTTCTTTGATCATTCAACAAATTAAAGTTTGTTTGTTCATACCTTTAGTGATTTATGTTGTTGAAGAAAACATGAGACGTCGAAAGATGTTGACGTATGAATTGATGATTTGTGATTACGAGTAACTTAAGCACTTTACGTTATGTGTTATAAGTTACATGTTTGTCATCACTAAAACATGAAGAGAATGTATAGATTAAATATCGTAATGTAATATTTCTACCAACAATCTCCTCCTTTTTGATGATGACAAAATATGTAAACTATAACTCATAGTAAAATGTATAAGTTACTTGTTTACACTTCTTCTCCCCCTTTTGTCGAAACAAAAAGGTGGACTCCTAGACGAGACTTTAACTACACTTCAACTCTTCAATCAAAGAGGCGAGCTTGCATCATCCTAAGTGAAGTCTTGATTCTATCAATCCCTTTTAAACAACAACATCCATTGAACATTGCCCCCTTAAAGCGGATCCCTTGGATCAATTAGTTTGCAAAAAAAAAAAAAAAACAAACTCTTAACCTACATCAATGGTTAGTTTCGTGCAACAAAAAATATATATAGGGATGAAAAACACATATCAAAAAATGTGTAGATGTCTTAAACGGTTGCAAACGTAATGGCTTGGACATTTGCAAATGCTCCCCCTTGATTGGGGCACCAAGAAATCGAGTAACGGAAAAGTGCTACAAAACAAAGTTAGTAGAAAAATGCACATATATATAATGATGATGAGTATAGATATGCAACGACACTTTGTGGGGAACAAAATCTATGTATGTTTTAGGTTATATGCACTCTAAAGTGTGGACACTAAAGGACAACAACCTAAATAAAAAAATGATGTAATGCTTAAGAAGGGAAATTTTAGGAACTCACAATGATAAGATTCGACGGCAATGCTTAAGGTCTAAAGTCTCGATCAATATGTTCCTTATGGTTCTATCACTAACCAAGATAATTCATGTGGATTTAAATAGATAATGCGGTGTATTGAGAGATTCCTAAAATTCACTCAAGGTTTCTTGTTAAGAAAAAACAACAAACACACACACACACAAAAAAAAAAAAAATAAAAAATACTATTATGTATGCTTTTCATGTTTGGGGTGTTTAAGGATAAACATTATCGTAAGACTTTAGGTCGAACTAAATGTTGATGATAAGGATGATTTATTGAGGAAACATAAATGAAAGAAGGATGAGCGTGATGAATGGAGAAGGTGTTGACTATAGGTTGTTGGGGTGGTTTGGTAGGTTTGGAGCGTAAGGTGATGAGAGAATGTTGTTTTGTTGTTGGAGAGATGCATGGCCTAAGAGTTTGATAGGTCTTCTTCTTGTCCCCTCCCTCTGTAGTTTTTAAATGTATCAACTCAGGATTTCTCTACTTAGAGATGAGTGGTCCTTGTGTGTGAGTTTGGTTGTCACTTTAAGTGGAGATTGAGTGTGTGTACATGTGAATTGTGGGTAAGATGGGAAATGGAGGATGTGAGGCAACTTGTGGTGATGTAGGAGTGTCCTTAATGTAAGGATTTGGTAATTCTTGATTGTGGTGATATTTTCTTGAGATGGTTCATTATGAGAAGTGAGTGGTTTTGGCATTGGTGTAGATGAATTTACATTGAGCTCATTGGAAGTGTTACAAGGGTTTAGTTTCTTCCTCCAAATGGGTTTCACACTTATTTTGGCTACCTTTGATAGTTTGGATGTGGGTTTGTTAGAGGAGGTCATTGGTGAGGATGATTGTGATGATGATTGTGATGAGGAGATTCATTGGTGAGAATGTTTTTTTTGTAGTTGGTTGTTAATGTTGATGACAAACGCATAAAAATGTGAAAATGGTGGAACTTTGTGATGACTCAACAACACTTTAAAGGTCGAATACTCATCTTTGTGTTTACTTGCCAAAAAAATGGAAATGAACAAAAGGAAGACCACTGATATTGTGTTGTACTATCAAACACTTTAAGATTGATATCTTATTTGTGTTCTTCACTTGTTTTTAAAGTAGAAAAGTGGATGAGACGCATTTCATTACAAAATTTACTTGACTTTTGACAACATAGGCACACATGCTTATGAGTGTCGAGATATGAAGATGAGACATATTTCATTACGAAATTCACTTGTGGGGAATGGTTACATGGTGAATCTTCTTGTGAAGATGACTAGGTGGATGACTCGAGGTTGATAGTAGTAAGGATGTCTCGGTTTTTCATTTCACTTTGGTGATTTGGGGATGTACTAGAACTAATGATCACTAACAAGAGTGAATATAATTATGAGGTTTGAGTGTAAGGTAGAAGTGTATCTTGTCCCCCTGTTCTCAAGTGATTAAGAATCCCTATGTGAGTTCTTTAGAGAGTCTAGTCGTTTGGTTAAAAGATATATGTAAAGATGGTGGTTTTCCCTTTCCCTTTTATTCGTGCTCATTCCGAATAAGAAACTTATGGGATAAAAATAATAAATTGAAGAGGAAAATAACAAACGGAAGCGATGAGCTTGACAATTTCATGATGGATGACGATTAGCATACGATGAACTTCATCCGCGAAGTTATGTAGCTCTTCTCGAATATTGTGATTGTTCATAGAACAATCATACAACAAGGCACGGGTTTGTCTTAAAGGTTGTAACGGAAATGATGACGGAAGATATTAACCATCTATATAATAATAGAGGCATGATTAAGGTTTTTGTGAAAAGACCCTATGTACACCGACATGAACACATAATGTGACATTTATTTATTTTGCATTTCGCAAAATTAAATAATGCTTAAACATTTCGGATAAACTGATTAGTTATCAGATTTTCCGGATATTTATTTATAGTAACAAGACTATTAAAACCGTGAATGGACACCATTTTTTGAGATTTGTTTCATCATTCCTAGACCTAGACAAAAAAAAATTAAACGGTTCACGTTTGAGTGGTGTGGTGAGGATGCCAGTGATGTTGTTAGCATTGACTACAGGATAAGCTAATTATTCGTGCTTAGTTGTGTTCTCTAATGAGATACAAAGTTTATCGCATGTATACACTCATTGGCCATATTAGGAGAGTCCATTTAATCAATTAGGAATGAAATATGAGACTATCTCTAGTGGTGCTCCAATGCAAGGCTAAACACGACCATTTTTACAATTTTATACACCGAACCCAAATTACTCTTAGACTTGCAAATCACCGTTAGGTCTTAATTGAATTTCTAGTGCAATATGATTTCTTAGTAGTCATTCTCAGTTGACAAAATGAATTCTTTTATTTGCACTAATGATGTGTTAGTAAAGATATATTTTGTATTTATCTTTTCATATGGGAACCTAACATGAACTCAACTAACATACTTCTAATGATGGTTTCGCCATAATCTTAATCTAGATGTGTCGGTATTCCAAGAAAGAGTAAGCAAGATGTTTTAAATTCTTTGTTTTCAAGTTCTATGGTTGTTTGATTTCGATTACATTTTGCTTGATTTAATAGTTGTCTTATATTTAGTATCTTACATGTGTTGTTGTCACATGTTGATATTTAACGGGTTTGGTTTTTACAAAAGCCATGAGTGTGTTTATTTGGTGACAATGACCAAATATGTTTTATCTTTTCGAAAATTTTTACAAATTTTTTCGAAAATATATATTTTTTTCGAACATTTTTTTTGAAAAAAAATTTTGAAATTTTTTTTCTAAACTTCTTTTTTTCGTAAATTTTTTATGTGTATAAATTTTTTTTCGAATTTTTATTATAAAAATTTTCTCGATTTTTTTTATAAAAATGTGTAAAAATTTTCGAAAAAAAAATCGAAACATAAAAAATTTTCGAGGAAAAAGAAGTTTAGATAAAAAAATTTCGAAATTTTTTTTTTCGAAAAAAATTGTTCGAAAGAAAAAATTTTCGAAAAAAAGAAAAATATATTAAAACCACAGGGACGATTTTTGAAACTTCCTCAAACGATCGTTAGCTAAATTGACTAACGTTGTCACATAATAACTAACGGTACAAACGTTTTGTTCAAGTTGAAAAATAATTTGAAAGTACATTGGTGATATCGGTAATAAAAAAGTAAATGGTTCATTGTGGTAAATTTCAGAAAGTACGTTGCTATTCTATGGCTTTTACCCTTTATTTTGTATGAGCAAAGTTTACATATATTTTTAGTTTGCTCGTGTTTGGTTTTTCGGAAATGACACATTTACCAATTGCATTGTAATGTAAATTGCTTGAATATTTTGGACGAAACATCCAAGTCGTCAATCCTACTTCATTGTGTATTTGATGCATGTATTAAACATATTAGTATAATATTTGAAACACAACCATTGGACAAGTAGACTCAATATGGCATTATCAACAAAAGTGTGATTTATGATCCGATGCATATTCTTTTCATCTAGAAAAGGATGTAATTATTTTCATATCAATCTAGTGTGATTGAGTATGTAGATCCAAGATAATATCTCTATATATTGATATAGTCTTGAAGCTAAACAAATAAGAATCCAATTTCATGTCCATACACGAAAACTTGTCAATTAGATTCAATAAAGATATCAATCATAATTTGAATAATGAATTGATATATTCTCGAAATCTTTCTTGACCCTCACGAACACTCATTTAAAAGAAAATAAATAAACATTTAAATAGTGTGTTCCATTAATCCAAAGATTAGTTGTAAGGTGAGGTTGATGAATAATGATAAGTTAATTTCTTATTCCAAGATTGTCGTAAATTTTACTTGTGCGAAAAACTATTTGTTGTTATGTATAATATACATAGTTTTTGACATTTTATGAGTATATATATGAGTTTTCTAACAATTTTTATACAACACACATATTTTGTAAAATACTATATGTTTTTAGAAAAATATAATTATGTGTGTATGTTAGAACCATGCAAGCACAAGCATTTTCTTTTTCTTAGTTACTAATGTATTAATTCAATCTTTTCTTTTGATTAACCAACCCAAGGTTAAACAAAGCAAGTTGTTAAAAATATTTAAACGTGTTGTTGAAAATAGATTAAATCGTTGGAAATATTTAGGTGACTAGTTTTAACATATTTAATAATATACTTGATAAGTTATTGAACTTTTATTCATAAGTATATTCCCATACTTGAAAAGATTTACAAGATGTTTATGTGACATTTGTAAATTAAGTGATCTATGCCTATATGCAATGCAAGAGCAATTTCGTAATCTTAGTGCAAGAAATCTAGCATAAGTTCTAGTTAGGCATAATTCGAAAAACTAGCTGCAAACGAATAGTGTACATGGCACATGTGCTTAGATATTCAATTAGCTTAATTACAAATAGCAACGATCATTTAATAATTTTTACTAACTTAAGATATAAAGAAGTGCACATAATCACATAGCATACCACATAAACGTACTTGTCGTAGTTTTGTGTATTAGATACAACAATGTATACTTAGCTCAGTTTTGTTTGAAGACAAATTAGTTTCCTCCCCATTTCAAAAATCAAGTTTAATATTTTTGAAAAGTTAATTACACCATTTTTTAAAGATATACCGACTAGAAATGTCCGACTCGAAAGGAAAAGACAACATACAAGTTTTACGTTAAAATGAGACTCAACGTTTTGGACAATAAGTAGTATTTTGAGCAAGCTTGTACGTTAAAACGATACTCCAACGTTTTTAGACAATAAGTAGTATATTGGCCATCGCATCCACCACATGGTAAATACATGCTAAATAGACTAATGCCAACGAGTGTCCCGTCGATCTCAATCTATCCATCCCTTCCTAAACGCGCGCAATAGAGCAATATAAGTCTCCAACAACTTAATTATCTACACACAATACTAGATCATTCCTAATGAGATTTAGAGAGCGCCAGCACGGCATTTGCCTCATATTTGACTAAAAAAAATTTTGAAATAAATCCTTGCAAGATTTTTTATATGAAATGTAAGACCTCAATTACAATTTTCCGAAATGGCTGGAGTGACACGACTTCTACTGAACTTCCCGGTTTATTTTTAAAAAATTTTTTCAAAGTTTCTGAAAAACTGTTGAAACAGTAACAGTGGTCCCTTAAAATTAAGGGGGCCGCCCAAATATTAAAGGGGGGGCCTCCCGACCTGATAACTATCAGACTTACGATTTTTTGTAAAAAATTGTTTTCTGACATTGTGCGGAAAGATGTACAACTTTCTCGAATTTGATACCGAACATATAACACATTATTGTTAATCATCATATTTTATCTCGAGCTAGTATAATCAGTGTATAAACGCATTCCAAAAACTAATACCGTTAATCAACAAAAACACTTTTCATATTAATATCCCCTTATGTGTAATTTGATACATGTATTCGTACTTAATTTTTAAAACCTATATTTGTTTTAAAAAATTAAAGCGACGAAATTGCACTGATAGTACCAATTTGTGGAAATCGTAAAGGGGAGTGGAATACGTTTTCCTTTTAAAATCTAAAAATATTTCGTACAAATCACCGATCAGGCGCATAAAATTGGGGGGGGGGGGGGGAAATATAAATATAGATGAGTAATAATTATAGAATAATAAATAAATCTATATCTAACTATAACTTAATATATAATATATAAAGATTTAACAATCAGGGGGGGGGGGGGGGGTAGCTAATCCATCTTCGTTAAATACTCATTTGCGACTATCAAAAACTTGACCTTACCTGGTCCTTCCGGGAAAGGACCAGCTATATCAATTCCTCATTTGTAGAACGGCCATGAGGCCGTGATTAGGGTTAGCGGCTGTTGAGGGTTTCTTGGCACGGGACGATGTATTTGACAATCCTTGCATGTACGTATCATTTCTCGTACATCCCGGTGCATTGTTGGCCAATAATATCCCATTCGCATAGCCTTGGCTACTACCGATCGCGGTCCTGCGTGCATACTGCACGACCCCTCATGGATTTCTCGGATCACATAAACCGCTTGAAGTGGTCTGACACACCGTAGCCACGGTTTTAGGAATGACCGCTCGTAGAGAACCCCTTCCAATAATTCGTACTGTCTGTCCTTAATGCGGAGTTTGCTTGTCTCCTTTCTGTCACTAAGAAGAGTCCCATCTTTCAGGTACTCTATTATCGGGGTCATCCATGTTATTCCCTCTTTTTCCACTACCGTGGCTACTTCCTCCTCGTGTATGGATTTTTCTTTGAGTATTTCAACCAAGACCTATTTAGATAAATGCGCAAAACTGGTTGACGCAATTTTACTCAGGGCATCTTCTTTCTTGTTTTTGCTTCGTGGTACTTGGCTTATAGAAAAGCTAGTGAAGCCGCAGACCAGGCTTTTGACATTCTCCAGATATTTGATCATATTTTGTTTTTTAGCGACGTACGCCCCTAGGACCTGGTTTTCTACCAACTTAGAGTCTACACTTACGTGCACATTGTGTACTCTCATCTGTGCTGCAATTCGGAGGCCAACTATTAGTGCCACATACTCTGCTTCGTTGTTAGAGGCTGTAAACTGAAATCGTAGCGCGTAGGTGAACTCCATTCCTTCCGGGCTTGTCAGTATTAACCCGGCCCCGGATCCATCTATACATGATGATCCATTCGTGAATAGTATCCACGGCTCTTACAGAATATTTGTCGCTAGTGTCTCTGGCAAGTTCTCTTCTGGTTTTTCTACGAGGAAATCTACTAGGATCTATCCTTTCACAGGCGTCTTTGGTCGATAGGTGATATTGTGTTCTTGTCTAAACCCAAAAATCACTTTCACTTCATTATAGAAACAAGAAGAATAAGATGAGAAGAAATGTGGAAGAAATTTAGAGAGAAGAGAAAGATG
>BQNB010204624.1:0-10676 GCA_026074375.1 Tanacetum coccineum | reverse complement strand
TTGATTATTTTAGTTAGACTAGGTCTTCTTTCTCCTGATAAGGGGTGGTTATATACTTCTTTACTGGATGTTCCATCATTTCAGTTTTTGATTGGGAAGGCCATAGTCTGAATCGCCGTTAATGCTTGAACAGGTGTCATTCCATGAAATGGCCTTTGTAAGTTAAGCAATTGGCGGTTCATGGCCCCTTAACCGTTATAGAAGATGTTTATATAGAAGGTCATTATACCGTTCCTAAGCTTGGTATAATGTTTCGTCTCCTTCCTACTTGAAATTGCGGATTTTTTCAAGCTGCTTGGCAGTATTTGATGGTGGATAGTACCTTTGGATAAAGGCTTTTTTAAGGAGATCCCAAGAATCAACGGTTCCTGAAGGAAGTCTGTCCACCCATCTCTTAGCGACTCCAGTTAGAGTGATGGGGAAGACGCTTAGCATGACAGCATTATGTGATACTCCGGGAATGTTGAATAACCTGACGATATCTAAAACTCGCTCCACATGCTCATGGGCGTCGTCGTTCTTGCTTCCGAAAAAGGTGTCCTCCCTTAATTCCCGCATGAATTAACTTTTTATTTCAAAATTCACATTGCCTCCTATTTCTGGTTTAACCACGCCCGGTGTCTGGTTTCCTCGAGTCAACGCTAGATACTGCTCCATAGTGAGGTTATCGATTTCCTCATCAACCATTATGAATATTGAAATGCTTAGTAATAAGAAATCAAATTAAAACTAATTTTAGCACCCCGGCAGCAGCGCCAAAAACTTGATGCGTAAATTGATTTTAATAATATTTTACCAAGTTTCAAATTTATAAAACTCGTTTACCGATACACGCTCTAACGGGTAGAGAACCTGGTCGTATGTAGTACAGTAGTTTGGTAAATCCGAGGTCGTCCCAAGAGCTATGGTTAAATAGATTATTGTCACGTTTGAAAATGGTTTTAAGTTGATTTTAAGAAGTACGGAAAAGTAAATATAGAAAAGTAAACAGATAGAATAATTCAGGGAGAAAGGCGTGCTAACCTAACCATTTCACTACCAATGATACGATTAGATTTTCCTGTGCAATGTTCAATTATAAGTTCTATTAGTGGTTCTAAGGTCGACAAACCTAAATTTTCATTTGAGGTTTGTCCTATACTCACTTTGCGATCCCACATTCCTCTACGATCACATGAGCAGGGCATCTAAGCTTGTAGTGGTTAAATTCTAACTACCCTTAAGACCAATCTATAAGCTAAATCGATTATTAACCCTCTTTGAAAGAGTTCCCATACTTTTTAAGTATTTAATGTGACAAAGGCGGTAATCTGGTTAATTCCTATACTAGGGATAGATGTCAAGCTACCCTAGTACCCCACTAATCCCAAGTTCAACATGGTAAGTCTAATATTAGGATTACCAAGATCTAAGCCACCCTCTATACTACCAAAAAATGATAATCAATGAAAGGCTATAAGGATATCTAACAGAACCATAATTGAACAGGAAATCATAATAATAACAATAGTAGATGCATGGTTAGGGCAGCACTAGGAATGTTTAGCCGCTTATGGTAACAACAATGCAAGAATTAATGAATAAAAACATGGATTGAATCATCATAATTCTTACAGAGGATGAAATGAACGATTAAATACAATAATTGTGTAAAGTGACTTCTCCCATCGACCTTCGGATGAAATGCTTCAAACCTTGGGGGTTTGGTTTACCCCTTAGAACTATGTGTAGAGTGGTGGAAGTGAGTGATGTTGAATGAGCCAGAGGAGGGCTCTATTTATACACTTCGAAATGTTTACGGCATAACCCTTGTGAGATGTTACGTCATAATCTTGCTACGTAAGCTTCCAATCATCTAGGTATAAAATGATATTACGGCATAACCTTGTCGCCTATGTTACGCCGTAATGCTGACTCAGATAAATCATCTCTTGTAAATTTGAATATTGCAGCGTAAAGTAAGAGAGGCTTTACGCCATAAAGGGTGTGATGACTCATTTCTTTGTTGGAGTATGTTACGGTGTAATCCTTCGGGGATGTTACGCCGTAAAATGCCTTGGACTCTCCACTTTAGTGCATTATATGTCCAAATCCCTTGTCTTTTGCTAAAATGCTCACTTGGTCCCTGAAAACTAATAACAAACAATTAGTTAACATTTTCAGGCATTTATAACATGTTTATAAGCATTTTCAAAGGGATTTTGATATTAAAATGTATTAAATATTTGATGTTATCAGAGGGCAAACAATATCTAAGCGTGGAGAGATTTGATAACTCCTAAATTATACATGTTTCCGGTGGCTTTATTTATATATATTTTATCATTTCTCATAAACTTTTGACACTTAGTAGCATGAAATACTTTCAGGTTCACTTGAAGACATCCCGAGCTTAAATAAAACAAAGAACAAGTACTTATACACTTCAGAAATCAAGATACAAGAAAATATAAAGTCTTAAGCTGAAAAGTGCATATGTGCACCGGACTTACCCCAAGTGCGCCGTACTTCTCCTCAAAGTTAAAAGAATTAAAGGCCTGGTCAAAATAGTGCATTAACTCCCCAAGTACATCACACAAAGTATTTTGTGTGCCGCACTTCCCATCTGGCTACGAAAATTAAATGAAGTCATTAAATACTGACGCATTAACACACCATGTGCGCCACACTTCTACCCAAAAATCTACCTAGAGCCAAAATTCTCATATATTTCATTAACTCATTCTTACACACTTCTCTTATCTCACACACAATCCTTTTCCCTTATGATGTTCTAAACCTTCCCAACCATTTCCTAAGCCATAAACACCATACCTTTTGAAGATTCAAGATCAAACAACCAAGAACGAAGAAGAATATCATCTTAGTTTATTGAAATAATGAAGTTTCTTATTGGATCAAGTTATGTTATGAACTACATAGCCATGAGAGGCTAATTCTCTCATGACTACTCGGTGAAGTTATGATAATGAATAAGTGTTTGGTATGATCGTGATCTCATTAATCCCAAGCTTATGTTGCAACCCTATTATATCTTATCTTGTCGGTTTTGCTTATCAACTTAGATTATATAATCGTATTGGTATAGGTCGAAAGACCTGTTATGATCTATATGGTTTTAAAGATTTGTCTATGGTCTTTATCGTCTATGTCGAGAAATCTACTTTCATAAATTGATAAGTAAAATAAGCTTTGATATAATAAGTAACTGGATCATTTGAGTGACACATTTGGTCTAGTCAACTAAATATAAGTCTTAAATTAATTAAGTTAATTTGTGAAAACGTTTTCTGACGAGAAACCTTTTTTATAAGTTAAAAGTTCCATCTTCGAGGTCTTAATCATTACCACTACTTATAAATTATTCTCAACTATCCGAGTAGTCATCCTTATTATCACTAGGTAAAACAAAAGTTATTTTCAAAGTTGTTAAAGTCTATTTTCTTTCTGATTATTTAAACAGTACTCAAATCCCTGTGGACGACCTGGTCTTACCTAAAAAAGATTATACTATATAAGTGGGTTATACTTTACCCGAGTGTTTCCCTATAATAAAATTGGTCTTTTTAGTCATTATAAAATTAAAGCTTTTCAAACACATCGACTTCCTTTATTGTTTTAAAAATGATTTTTATAAAAACGGTATTTAGTTTGTTCTTTCGAGCAAAGTCGATTATTGGTATAAGAATTCTATCTTTCTTATTTATCAATCCTGATACGTATCGTTATTCGATATATGTTCCTTTTTGTCTTGGTACACTTTGTTGAGTCTTTTGTTTGCGTTTCCTATTGGTACAAATATTCTATCCTTTCTTTTAAAGATTCTTATGACATTTGATCCGCATCTATTTGCATCTATGAAATCCCTTGTATATATTTCCTAGCCTTTGATTCGATATTCCTATGCTACTGTATTATTTGATTCTGGAGCTGATTTTAGTTTCAACTCCACTGAATTTGTGCCTCGATTGAATGTGGAACCTAGCACCTTAAGACCTAGCTATGTGATAGAAGTAGCTAATGGTAAGAAGGTAGAAACTGACAAGATTATCCATGGTTGCATACTAGAACTAAGAGATTCCATGTTCATTACAGATTTGATTCCGTTTTGTCATGGTATTTTTGATGTTATTATGGGAATGGATTGGTTGTCTAAGCATAAGGCTGAGATAGTTTGCCATGAGAAGGTTGTTAGGATACATTTGGCAAGTGGTGAGGTACTTCGAGTTCAAGGAGAGCGAATCCTTAAGAACCCAAAAATCTCTTAAGAGTACGAAATTAGATAAGCATAATTAGATGATATCCCCATTGTACGAGATTTTCCTGAGGTGTTTCCTAAAGATTTAGCGAGATTACCACCACAACGACAAGTTGAATTTCACATAGATTTAATTCCTCGAGCGACGCCGATTGTGAAGTCTCCATATCGACTAGCACCTTTAGAAATGCAAGAGCTATCCGAACAACTTTAAGAGCTGCAATACAAGGTATTTATTTGGCCAAGTCATTCTCCGTGGTGAGAACCTGTGGTGTTCGTGAAGAAGAAGGGTGGTTTTTTTCAGATGTGCATAGACTATCAAGAGTTGAACAAGTTGACCATCAACAACCGTTATCCTCTCCCTAGGATCGACAATTTGTTCGACCAATTACAAGGCTCGCGTTATTTCTCTAAGATAGATCTTTGATCTAGTTATCATCAGTTAAGAGTGCATGAAGAAGATATTCCAAAGATTGCATTTAGGACGCAATATGGACACTTTGAGTTTACGATTATGCCTTTTAGGTTAACCAATGCACCAGCAGTTTTCATGGACATAATGAACCGGGTGTGCATGCTGTATTTAGACAAGTTGTCATTGTATTTTTTGATGGTATGTTGATCTACTCGAAGTCTAAGGAGGATTACGAGGTTCATCTGAAGTTAGTTTTAGAGCTACTAAAGAAGGAGAAGTTGTATGCTAAGTTTTCCATGTGTGAATTCTGGTTACAAGAAGTATATTTTCTGGGGATGTAGCAAACGACAACGGCATTCATGTGGATTCTAGTAAGATCGAAGCAGCAAAGAATTGGAAAGCTTCAAAATCACCATCAGAGATACGGTCATTCTTAGGATTGGCAGGTTACTACTGACGTGTTAACGCAAATTTCTCTTTTATTGCTAAACCCCTTACCTCGTTGACGCAGAAGAGTTAGAAGTATGAGTAGGGCGTAGAGCAAGAAAAGGCTTTCCAGACATAGAAGGACAGTTTGTGTAATGCACCAATATTGTCATTGCCTGATCGACTGGATGACTTTGTGATGTACTGCGATGCGTCAAACGAAGGATTCGGATGTGTATTAATGTAAAGAGACAAGGTGATTGCATATGCATCTCGTCAACTAAAGATTCATGAGAAGAACTTTACCACTCACGATTTAGAGTTGGGTGCGGTGGTTTTTCCTCTCAAGAATTAGAGGCATTATTTGTATGGAACAAAGAGGGTTATCTACATTGATCATAAGAGTCTTCAGCATATATTTGACCAGAAGGAGTTAAATATGCGACAAAGAAGATGGATTGAGTTGTTTAGTGACTACGAATATAAGATTCGCTACCATCCACGAGAGGTGAATGTATTGGCTGATGCGTTGACTAGGAAGGAGAGAGTGAAACTAAGACGAGTGCGAGCAATGTCCATGACTATTCAATCAAGTATTAAGGTCAAGATAATAGCTACTTAAGGTGAGGCACCCAAGGTATAGAATACGCCAGTAAAAATGTTGTGTGGCCTGGACCAACAAATGGGAAAGATAGAAGATGGATGTATGTACTTTATGAATTGAATATGGGTTCCATTAGCCGGTGATGTAAGGAAGATGATTTTGGATGAGGCTCATGCTACGAGATACTCTACTTATCCGAGAGTAGATAAGATGTACCATGACATGAGAGATATATACTGCGGCCAGGTATGAAGAGAGATATAACTACGTATGTTAGTAAGTGTTTGACTTGTTTAAAGGTAAAAGTTAAGCATCAGAGACCTTCGGGTTTGTTGCAACAACTAGAGATACTGATTGGAAATGGGATAGAATCACCATGGATTTTATCACTAAGTTTCCTAGATCGAGTAGTGGACATGATACTATTTAGGTAATAATCGATAGATTGACTAAGTCAGCCCGTTTCTGGGTTATACGTGAAGATTATAATATGGTTGATGAGATAGTAGAAAGGCATGGAGTACCTGTGTCGATCATCTCAGATCGTGATGGAAGATTTACTTTGCGGTTTTGGCAGACGTTACAGGAAGCATTGGGAACGCGATTAGATATGAGTACGGCTTATCATCCTTAAATGGATAGGCAAAGTGAGCGTACCATTCAGACTTCGTAAGATATGTTGAGCGCATGTGTAATTGGTTTTGGAGGTAGTTGGGATACTCATCTTCCCTTACCTGGGTTTTCCTATAATAGTTATCATTTGAGTATTTGATGTGCTCCATTTGAGGCATTGTATGGAAGGAAGTGTAGGACACCTGTTCTGTGGGCTAAGATTGAAGAAAGTCGGTTAATTAGACCAAAAATGGTACAAGATACAACTGATAAAGTAATGTTGATTAAGGAAAGGCTCAAGGCGGCTAGAGATCGTCAAAAGAGCTATGCAAATAATAGGTGAAAACCACTAGAGTTTGAAGTTGGTG
This sequence comes from Tanacetum coccineum, assembly GCA_026074375.1. Taxonomy (NCBI): domain Eukaryota; kingdom Viridiplantae; phylum Streptophyta; class Magnoliopsida; order Asterales; family Asteraceae; genus Tanacetum; species Tanacetum coccineum. The sequence continues at coordinate 3,993 of BQNB010204624.1, read as the reverse complement.
ATCAAGTGTTACTGAAAGTGTCGCCTTGAAAAGGTGAAGTGCGTTTTGGAAAGAAGAGCAAGTTGGCTCTAAGGTATGTAAGATTATTTGAATTGAGTAGTGTACACGACACATTTCATGTGTTGAATCTGAAGAAGTGTTTGACGGATGCAAATCTGCATGTGCCATTAGAAGAAATTAAGTTAGACAAAACCCTTCGTTTTGTTAAGGAAGCTGCTAAGATTATGAATCGTATGGTTAAAAGTTTAAAGTGTAGTAGGATTCTGATAGTTAAAGTTCGTTGGAACTCGACGCAAGGTCCTAAGGATTCCAAGAAAACTAAGTGTCCACACTTGTTCGTTGAGCAAGATATCGATGGAAGTACTAGTTAAAGTTGAGTACATAAGTGTAGAATACTAGTAATCTCTAACACCAAATAACAATGAAAAATTCTAGAGAGAGAAAGTAGATGGGAGGAAGGATCTAGTAAGAGAAAGTAACAAAGAAAGAAAGATTAGATTGTGTATGAGAAATGAACCAACCAACACCCTCTCCATGTGTGAAGAGGGTATTTATACATCAACTTAAGGCCGACCATGGGCTTTATCATGTGCTTTCCATGTGCCTTTGGCCCGGTTAGCTTACTAACATTACATTTGATTAAACTACAAGCTATGACTAACTATATTGGAAGTGACTGATACTTTTTGTATTCTTAATAATCTCCCCCTAAGGGAGGTCACTCTAATTTACAAAAAATTAAACCTAGAATACTATGCTTTGACTTTAGTCTTGAGCTCGTAGTCTTTAACTTCAATCTTTAACTTGTGAATTGATGTAGTAATCTTTGACTTGTATCTTTGACTTGATATGAATGTGATTTAGAACTTCTTTAAGATCATCAACCAAGCATAATCTCTTATCATCATCTTGTGATCTTTTTCCTTCTTGTGATCTTGTGACTTCTGGACCAACATGATCATATTGTTCTTGATGTTGAAAGTGTATGTAACCATCTTTCTTAATATTCTTTAACTTTAACACTTCGTCACTTTATGGAGGACGTACGATGTCAACTTAATACTTTGTCGCTTTAAGAAAGATGTAAGATATCAGAGTAGTGGAAGTCTTGAAACATATACTTGAGCTTTCATGATGTCTTTATATATGTCGGTCGAGTATATGCATGTGGTATTGGCTTTGACTTGTCATCGAGAAACTGCTACCACCGTCAGGAAACCTGCATGAATGGGTTAGTGATAAACAACATATATGGATGAATGTATTTTTGTCACTTCATCGAATACGATTGTAACAACCACGGTTCCCCGTTATTCAGTATAAATATTGCTTGTGATCAGGTAGAATTCTGAAGAATCTCCTTGATAGGGTTTCACAGTTGCGCTAGCCGTTCTCATTACTGGAGCGTCTCAAAGTAGACAACACGGTAAGAGTGAACCGATAAGTTACTATCTTCCCGATTAAGCCGTCAATTCGTGTTCAGATTTCCTATGTCCAGATACCCTTGTAAGGCTTCCCATGGACATAAGATTGAAAATCAATTTAGAAAATCAGTCGGTGTGTTAAATTGCAAACGGTTTTTATGACACACCAACAGTTTTATCTTTTTCAAAATTCACCAATTCATAAGCTGGACCGAATCGATATCCTGTATCACAAGCTCGATCCGTATAGGATCTCACATGTCACCTACCAAGAGCCTGTTTGATGTTGGCTTAAGCAGGATTTCCGTCTTCACTGTGAGTACTTTAGTATCACTCGGATGTTCTGGCAAAATCACATGGATAATGCGTAGGACTCTTAATATATATTTCTTGTAGTTCACATTGCGTGAATTAGCAAGCATAAATTTGACAAGTGTCCTAATGAGATTTATGGATGATCTCTTTTGGCTCTAGACTCAATAACTGCCACCTTTTCAATACCAACTAACTCGGAGTGAGAAAGTTGATAGAAATGCGTGTAATCTCCGTGAGAAATGAAACAAAAATATTTTGAGAGATTCTGAGTGGCTAGGGAGGGTTGTGCATTGCATCACTGGGTCCATGATGTCTGTCTTCAATGTCAACAATCATCTTTGTGATTCTTGACAGCAAATGTATTGACCCGGTTTCTGCCTAAGTATAAGGAGGGCTTCTTTCTTTTCACCCTTTATCTTAACTTTTCTTTTTAATTTTTCAACCCCTTCAGCGCTTACCGAGACTTCATAACTAGTACCATGTTAGGTTTGTTCCAGTACTAGCTCCATCTCAGTCGGCACTTTTCTCTTATTCTCACTTTTACTCCTTTTTTCACACCTAAGGACTACTACACTATCTAGTGGAATATCCATGGGTAGATCCCTTCGGTTCTGGCTGGATCATGGGAATGAATACCTAAACTTAACCACCTTATAACTTCAATACATTAATTTAAATGGTCGGTCTTTGGTACTTCCACATTTCAACCAATCACGTGACCATTTGCTCCCCCTTCATACGTGCATCGATTAATCGAAAGAGTTTAGCACATATATGGGATCGCGTACACTTGAGATCTTAAAAGTCACATTATTAGCCATATGTTTTAATCACATTTTCTCCCCTTATCAAAAGTATTAAATCTCTTGATATTTTGGATATCAATTGATTCAAATATAACTGCTTTCGGGGAAAGAATGTCCAATTATTAACAAGCCGCATTAGGAACATTTTTAATGCTCCCCCTCAAATTATGAGGGTATTATATGGTGTTTGAGTATGATAATTTGAAATTTTTTGAATTTACTAAGAAATTATTGAAAATTCATACTCAAACACTATATAAGCCTACTTTTTAAGTCTACACTATACATATTCACAAGATTATTATATACGAGAAATTGACCTAAAATGAGTTGAGACAAAATATGATATAGTCATATTGTCCTTTCCAGTAGCCTGAGATCTTTCCCGTATTCCCTTCCACCAATGAACTTCTCTAGATTCCGCATCAACCTCCTTTGATAAAGCTGCTTGTTTAATACTTGAACCATAACCTGAGCCCTTTTCTTGTCTAAGTTACTCCATTTCCTCAATGGCAGGTATTCCATCCTTATTCCCTAAGCAATATCATTAAGAGCAGACCAAACATCATCGAGTGTGCCATCACTAAATTTATGAAGTTCATCTGCCCAAATCAATCGGTTTTTGTTCATCTGGTCCTTATATATCACTCCTTTAGGGTCCGAATATGTAGTGTACGCGGTCCTTTGTCTGAGATTTGACTTGATTGTGTCTGGCTTGGTAAGGTTGAGCTTTTTTTGGTAACTTTCGACAACTAATTGAAGATCTTCCACTCGCCTTTGAAGGACAATCCGTCTTGTGTACATATGTGATGCCACATTCAAATCATATCGTTCGTCGATTGTGAGATTGGTCAGCTTTTGTTGAACGAGTAGAAGTAACATGTCTTCAATGTCTTGTAGGCATAGTCTTTTAAAATCACCTTCTTTAAAACGTTTATAGCTTCTGATCATGTCGACGAACTTCAATCTCTTCCAGGTGACCGTAGTCATACATCTTCATAATTTTATGTCTGGTTACCGCAATAATTCTTCATAACTTAAAGACTTCAAGATGATTCTTAGAGTTACTATTGCTCAGCACTACTGGTACAAAAGTTAATGCTGCTGGATTACAACTGCTAGAAGAGTTACTACTGCCAGAAGGATAAAGACGAGTAAAGAGATAAGGATTGTTTAGAGAACAAGAATACTTACGAAGATAAGTATTGAGTTATTTTTGTAAAAGATATGTATAATGTATTTGTTTAAAATATTATGTTTGCTTTTAGAAAAGATCACGATATCTTAGGAAAGTATTGTAAGCCTTGTAGGACTCCTTAGTGTATAAAACGAGGTCCTGAGGTATAGAATTTAATGTATTAAAAAGACAAGTCATTGTCATAGCTTCAAGGTTGTAAACCCTAACACAGTCAAAGAGTGTTCGTATTAATATATTGGAGCTTATTGTT
>BQNB010204620.1:0-10676 GCA_026074375.1 Tanacetum coccineum | reverse complement strand
ATGCGGATGCGTTTAATTATGACAGAATTCTACGTGTCTAGGTTTTAGGAAGAAGTCCCGCCTAAATCTTAGAATGATATTCCTCCACGAGATAAGCACTCATTGCACTAAATTAAAAAAACCTGCGTTTTAATTGGACTAATCATGGTTAATATAATTTTTTGGCTAGACCGCTCTTCTATCTTTTGATTATTTGCTTGCGTGTGTTATTGTGTTTAAAATTGATCTAAGTCACCAACAAACCTGTGCCAGTCTCTCAGACTCAAAACCCTCCATTTATCCGTTAGAACTAGGTTTAGCATAAGTTTAACATATATTAGAATTAACATAGTTTAAATTGACTTAATTTAGTTAACCAAAATATTGATTGAATAAAAGATTAACGCTCTCGCTCTTAGTGATCGACACCCCACTTACCAACGAAGCTACATCTGATCGGGTACTCTGCCCGTTAGAATGTTGTTTTAGGTATAGTCGGCCAAATATAAATGTAAAACTTGATAAATAAAATAACAACCTACAGACAACAACATCAGGTTTTTAGCGCCGTTGTCGGGGAGTGAAGTTGTTTAATCTTTACTTTTATTTCATATTTTGGTTTTAACCTCAGATTAACTTAACCCCTAGAATTAGTGAAATTTAGATTTGTATGAAATTCTGTATATTTGTTTATATTGTTTGCTTGTGTATTTGATTTGTTTGTTTTATTGTTTTCTATACACTGTTATGGTTGATAACCTGATATGGCGTATTCAGACAAATTGTATACGGCGTATCTAACTTTCTTATCCAATACAACATATCTCATCTGCCTATAAATACGATGTATTCAATTAGTTGTATATGGCGTATTGACTGCAGTTTCTAGTAACTTTGCAAGTTTATTTTCCAAGAATATTTTTACTTTAAATCATATCTTTCCTTTCAGGAACTACATTCAGATTTCATCCATTTCAGTTTATCTATCCAGAGAGAAGATTAACGATGGAAGGAATGATATACAAATTTATCGACGAAGGAAAATGAGAACACGAGGAGATGAGGGCATTCATCAGAGAATTCAAAACATCCAACGAGCTCTTGTTTAAAGAAAGGAACAATTCATTAAGCGAGCTCAGGTTTGAGGTACATAGGTTGTCGAAGGTAATCGATAATACTCTAATATCAAATAGTAAAGTTAAAGGAGTAACTACTAGAGGTAGAAAAACGACAACTCAAGATATTTGAGATGGCAATACCAACATACATACTGATGAACCTACAATGATCCATCACGACAAGCCAGTTGAACCAGAAAAAGTCATTGTCAAAAATCAACCTCAAAAAACCAAAGAAAAAGTTATTCAACCGTCAGTTGAGCTACAGACACCATCAATTCCTTTTCCCCGAAGGTTGAGAAAAAAAAGAAGAGGCTCAGCGACGAAAGTTCTTAGAAAATTTGAAGCAACTCCATATCAATTTGCCATTCGTCGAAGCCCTAGCTCAAATGCCAAAGTACGCTAAATTTCTGAAAAGTTTGCTGACAAATAAGGCCAGGCTCGAAGAATCTTATACAATTACGATGAACGAAAGTTGCTCGGCCGTATTACTTAACAAGCTACCATCAAAGGAAAAAGACCCAGGAAATTTTACTATCCCTTGTGACATTGGCCACTTACATATTAATAATGCGTTAGCAGACCTAGAAGCTAGTATAAGTTTAATGCCACATATGATGTATGAAAAATTAGGTCTAGGGGAACCCAAACCAACTAGAATGATCTTAGAACTTGCTGATAGATCCTTCCAGTACCCAAGGGGAATAATTGAAAATGTGCTCACAAAAGTTGATAAATTCATCCTCCCCATCGATTTCGTTATCTTAGATATGATAGAAGACTCTGGAATTCTGATAATTTTAGGGAGACCATTTTTGGCAACTGCTCGAGCTATGATAGACGTATTTAATAAAAATATAACACTTAGGGTAGGGGATGATGAAGTAATCTTCAACATAGATCAATCAGTGAAGAGACCGCTCGCTGAGGATGATGAGTGCTATGGTATAGACGACTTAGATGACATAATCAACATAGAAACTCAAGAATTATTAGGAAATGATCAGTTAGATTCATTTTTACTTAAAGGCTTGGAAAAATCAGATCTAGAGAGCTGTAATTCTATAGGAAATGAGTCTGATGATGATTATGGTCTTGGGATGCCAATATGGCGTATCAACCCAGTTAATACGCCGTATTCAGAAGCACAGGAAACAGTTAGAACCGATAAAGTCAAAAGTGAAAACCTGTATTCGGCTAGTACTAATGAGATTGATGAAAAGAGACCTGAGCTGAAAGATTTACCCCCACCACTTAGAATACGCATATTTACATGGTAACAAATCCTTTCCTATCATTATCTCATCTAAGTTGTCCAAAAAGGATAAAATGTTACTTTTGCAGGTATTGGGAAATGTAAGGGAGCAATTGCGTGGAAGATGTCAGACATCAAAGGAATAAGTCCGTCATTATACATACATAAGATCTTAATGGAGGATGACTTCAAACCGGTCATTCAATCCCAAAGGCGTTTAAATCCCAAAGTCCAAGATGTGGTGAAAAACGAAATTGTAAAGTTACTTGATTCTGGGTTAATTGATCCCATCTCAGACAGCTCATGGGTTAGCCCTATTCATGTTGTGCCAAAAAAAAGGAGGAATGACTGTAGTTTTGAATGACAACAATGAATTGATTCCTTCTCGCACAGTTACAAGATGGCGAGTGTGCATCGATTATTGTAAACTTAATGACGCGACTCAAAAAGATCATTTCCCTCTTCCATTTATTGATCAAATATTAGAACGTTTATCTGGGAATGAATATTACTGTTTCCTTGATGGTTTCTCAGGATTCTTCCAAATTCCAATCGCACTTGAAGATCAAGAAAAGACAACGTTCACTTGTCCTATAGAACTTTTGCTTACAGAAGAATGCTGTATGGATTATGCAACACACCTGTAACTTTTCAAAGATGCATGACGGAAATTTTCCATGACATGGTGGAAGACTTTATAGAAGTATTCATGGACGATTTCTCGGTATTTGGTAACTCTTTTAATTGCTGTCTTGCTAATTTAGATAAAATGCTTGCCAGGTGTGAAGAAACCAACCTAGTACTGAATTAGGAAAAATGTCATTTCATGGTAAAAGAAGGCATTGTGTTGGGACACAAAATTTCTGGGGCAGGAATCGAAGTCGATAGAGCTAAAATAGATGTAATAGCCAAGTTACCCTACCCAACAAACGTAAAAGGTATTAGAAGTTTTCTAGGGCATGCAGGATTTTATCAAAGATACATAAAAGACTTTTCCATGATCTCTAAACCAATAACCAAACTTTTGATGAAAGACGCAGAATTTGATTTTTTTATGATTGAAAAAAGGCATTTAATATTTTGAAAGAAAAATTAACCACAGCGCCTATCATAATATCTCCCGACTAGAATATACCCTTTGAATTAATGTGTGACGCTAGTGATTTTACTGTTGGAGCCATTTTAGGACAACGAATAGATGGGAAATTCAAACCAATCTATTATGCTAGCAAGACACTGAATAATGCCCAAGAACATTACAGTACTACCGAAAAAGAAATTCTAGCAGTTGTTTTCTCTTTTGATAACTTTCGTCCCTATCTTATCTTATCAAAAACTATAGTCTACACTGATCACTCTGCTTTGAAGTATTTGTTCAGTAAATAGGATGCCAAACCTATGCTTATAAGGTGGGTCATGCTTCTTCAAGGGTTTGATATCGAAATTAAGGACAAAAAGGGAAGAAAACTTAGCTGCAGGTCACTTGTCAAGACTTGAGAACCCAGATTTGGGAACATTCATAGAAGAAGAGATCGCCGATGAATTTCCCAACGAACATCTTATGATATTGAAAGCCAAGTTGAATGAAGATGAGCCATGGTATGCTGATTATGTTAATTATATTGTTGGAAAGATCGTGCCTCCAAAATGGACACCAAAAAGAAGAAGAAGGTTTTTCTCTCAAGTAAAGAACTATTTTTGGGATGAACCATATGCATTCAGGTTATGTCCGGACAATATAATGAGGCGATGCGTTGCTAGAAATTAAATCCTTAAAATCTTGGCACACTGCCATTCTAGATCAGCCGGGGGACATCACAGTGCCTCGATTACTGGAAGGAAGGTCAACGAATCATGATTCTTTTGGCCTAGTATCTTTAAGGATGCTAGAGATTACGTAATGAGATATGATGCATGTCAGAGATCGGGAAACATATAATCAAGAAGTGAGATGCCTCAAAACAATATTCAGGTATGTGATGTGTTTAACATATGGGGACTAGATTTTATAGGACCATTTCTCGCGTCTAGAGGTAATAAATACATATTAGTAGCTGTCGATTATGTGTCAAAATGGGTCAAAGCTCAAGCACTTCCTATGAATGATGCTAGTTTTGTGATTTAATTTTAAGCGGATTGTTTGCCAGATTTGGAGTTCCTAAGGCTTTAATTAGTGATCGGGGGACGCATTTTTGTAACTTTCAATTAGAAAAAGCCTTGCGAAAATATGGAGTGACACATAAATTATCAACAACATACCACCCTCAAACCAATGGACAAACTGAAATAACCAATAGAGCTATTAAACATATTTTGGAGAGGTCAGTTGGATAAAACCGCAAGGATTGGTCTGAAAAGCTGAACGACACATTATGGGCATTTAGAACCGCCTACAAGACACCTATGGGATGTACACCCTTTAGATTAGTTTATGGTAAAGCTTGTCACCTACTTGTGGAAATCGAACAGAAAGCATATTGGGCACTAAATCAATGCAATATGGACCTTATGGCTGCAGCAAAAAACCATTTCATGGAACTTAATGAATTAACGGAATTAAGGGATGAAGCATACAAGAACACCCGAATCTATAAGGAAAGAACTAAGAAATGGCATGACTCTAGGCTCCGCGAGGATAAAAACTTTAAAGTTGGAGAAAAGGTCTTGTTATTTAACTCTCGGTTAAGGTGCATCCGAGTAAGCTCAAATCCAAGTGGTACGGGCCAAATGTGGTAAAAATAGTGTATCGACGGTGGAAATCACCGATAAAAAGGAGTAAGCTTTAAAGTTAATGGACAAAGGTTGAAGAAATACTACGATGGACATATTGATACAAAAGATAAAGAGGCTGTCAAATTCGATGATGAGATGGAGTAAAAGAGCTGAAGAAAAGTCTAACTTAAAGACTTAGCTGTAAAGAAAAGTGCTTACCGGGAGACAACCCGGCTATTTTTTGTTTTATCGAGTATATCTTCCCAGACATCAATACGGCGTATCCGCTCTACACCATATGGCGTATTGACTATCTGGACGTTATCTAGTTTTTAATTTTCTACATTTTAAAACATTATTGTCAGTTCTTTCAATACGACGTATTCATTAAATGATACGGCGTATTTGACAGACTATCCCGTACTCAGATACTTTTTACAGGTTTCATACGGCGTATCCTGGTTTTGGGATACGACGTATTGACTGCCTGTACAATTTTTTTATTAACAGTAGAATACCTGAGATAGGTTTGCATGGTTTTCCTATATTTTACACAGGACTCAATTGAAAGAAATCGACAACGTTGGTGAAGTATCTATACTCTGGAATCTACTATGTGTTGTAGTCATGCTGGGATTCAGACGCATTTACAACACACATTCCTGCTCATATACTCAACTTGGAGAATCATACCAAGCAAATATCAGGGGAGTTTCTTGTTCTAATTCTTTTATTTCCCATTTTTAATATTATGTTTATACAACGAGGACGTTGTATAATTTAAGTGGGGGCATGAGAATTAGAACGCTACTTGTCTGGATTTTTTTCACATTAATATGCCTAAATTATGTCCAAATTTAATTTTTTTAGCATATTTTTGTGAAATTACTGGTTACATAACCTGCACACATAATCCTTATTAGATATTGTGAGGATTCAGCCTTATCCGTTTCCAAATGTTTACCCAAATTCCACAAAATTATGAGTGTGCCGGTTATGTTGTAGACTTTAGAACTTGGCCTGGTATATCTATTCGAGACCACAATAATAAGTACTATGGATTTAGATGGAGTAACTTGTTTAAACTAGTAAATTTCTAGGATTTCACCCAAAAAGCCTATATGTTGTTGACGAGGTGTCATTTTATACACGTTTTTGGGGTCATTTAACCCCCTAAATCATGCAAATATACCCAGATTATGTGCTTAATCGTTTGTTTTTGTATTTTTAGCACTTGGATGACATTTGGAGGAAATACACGTGACTTGGGTTCATTTGGAGAAGAAACGGACAAGATTACGGACATACACCAAATCCATGAAGAAGTATTGTTCACAAAGCGTGGAGACGGCGTCGCAGGCATAAAGCGACGCCGTCGTGATCCTTCAAGTGACGGCGTCAGAGATTTGATGACGATGTCAGAACGTAGCCACCTCAAATACCTTAGAAGATTCTAGATAAAGATGATCGTTCAACCTGCGCGCGAAGTACCAGATATTGTTTTGATCTTAACGCCTTCATACGAACTCGGATTTTGACGATTTAAAAGCCCACGCGTTCAGAACAAGAAAATCTACAAACCGAGCGAAAGCTGACGCCGCTACAGCATCAGGCATTTGGCGACGGCGTCAGGAAGGTTTGTTTAGGGTTTGCCTATCACTACTACAAAAACAACTTTTACCCACGGACTTTTCCCACGGAAAAAATCTCGTGTGAAATTTTCCATGGAATATCCATAAATTACCCACCAAATTGGTGGCAAAATTTCAGTGCGAAATATGCCACAAATTTCCCATGGATTTTATACTATTTACACACTAAATTGTTGACCAAGTTTTCGTGTGAAATCCGTGGTAAATTTCCCATAGATTTTCCATTATTCTTGTTGATTCGACATCCGTGGGAAAATTCTAGCAAATTTCACACATATTTACCACGGCTACAGTTATGTGGCAAATTTTATCTACATTAATCACGGATTTCACACAGTATTATCTAATAAAGCAACTATTTAACTTATCTACGAGAAATTTGTGGGTCACTATGGGAAATAGATGTTTTGTATGTAAGTATACGGACTTGTATATGCCTGAACGTGTAACCATATCGTAAAATTAAAAGAAAACAATTATGTCCGTTGGAAAGTCGTGGGTAATTTCCCACAGATTACCCACCAAGTTGATAAATCCGAGAGAAATACGTGTGTAAATACCCACAGATTTCCCACAAAAATATCGTCTTTTATGAAAGTGTATTGTATATCAGAAGTGAAGATGCACTTGATGAAAGTGTCCTAACAACATGAAGAGTTAAAGAATGAAGAAAGATGAACGAGCACTTGCAAAAGGAATAGGAGTACGTAACGAAGAAATAGTTTAGGTGTACGTAACAAAGAAATAGTTCAGGCATATCAGGTACTGGATTGTGGTGTTATAATTTGTGTTGCTGGGTCGTTCTAACAACAGTAAAATAGTGTTTATTTTCATCTAATTCGTATGAATGAGAATATGATATTGAACACCATATTTTGTTTTTTTGTCAAAAATATTGTTCTGCTTCTAGTTATGCAATATGAAGAGTTATGTCAAAAATATTGTTCTAACAACAGTAAAATAGTGTCCTAACAACATGAAGAGTTATGTCAAAAATATTGTTTTGTTTTATAACCTTTAATTTATGTTTTTTAAAATTTTACTAATGCTTTTCTAATCAGAAGACAAGTTTGGAATTTTGACTTAATTTAGTTTTACATTTCTAAAACCTTTGTATAATTAGAAAGTGACCCTATCTTTAAGTGTGCATAAGTAGCACTCGGGTGAAAGACAATGGTATAACAAGTTTAAGTATCATCAGTTTAATAATCAAGCGAAAATTGCAGCTTTGTAGATTGCAAACCAGTAGTGTACTAAGCTGAACCTTAAGAGGTAGCAAAGTTGGTTAGGTGCTTAGGTAGCAGGTCAAATTGGGTTATTGTGTATGGTCGATTTTGGTTTTCCCTGAACACTTCTGCCCTAAATTAGTGTGCCAACTATGATTATATCACAACTTAATATTTTCGTACTACAATAATCTCATTGATAAATATAGGTTCTTGTATGCACTAATAATAGACTATGTGGCTTATGACCCTTCTCTGTTTAAGCTAACTTGATCTATTTCATTTTACTGGTTTGACTCGTCATATATTATAACTAACCAAAATTGACCCGTCCATAATAGATGGGTCTAAACTCTAGACTTTTAATGAAACTTTTTTTCCTTGAATGGTTACAGTTGACTCAAGAGAAGCATGCTTTACGAGAAGTAAAGCATCCATTAAGTTAGATATTGAGAATCTTAACCTTTAATACAAAAAAGGGTTAGGGCTATGTAACAGGAGATACGAATTCTGAAAAAGCAAAACGATGATCAAAAGAAAAAGATGGATAATAGAGAGGGTTGATACGAAGGCTCAAAGAGCAGCGGACTAACTAGCTAGTCTTGTCTGATTTGGCATTAGGCTTTAGTTTTTATGTTAGAACTATTAGGTTGCAGTATGTCGAAAACAATTTTGATGTTGCGGTTCGATTATACGTTGCTACCTATTAGTACAAAAACCGTGTATGGGGGTGAATATGGGTTTAGATCACTTGGTGGATTGGGCCAGTGAACGGGCTATGATGTAGATCTTGTACTAATCCAAGTAACGAAGAGATAATCTGCACAAATGAGAGTAAACTGTTAGCCTTACCGTGGGGCGGACCCCACAATTAAGCTCCAGCGTGAGAGCAAGTATACATGTTTGTCAGAGAATCAAAAAATGTCAGAGTATATGTGTGTATTAATGATCAGACATAGTGTACCTTTTTGGGGTGTGAAATGACCCCTATTTATAGGCAAGCCTAATACTAGGGTTTCCTAATATTTCGCTTGCGACTGTTAGTAGCCGGAGTGGGTCCTTTATCGGACAAGGGTCTACATGTAATCGTGTCTGCGGACGTGAGTATCCTTTCGCAGTCTGTGTTTGTCCGCGGAGGTGCAACGAGTGTGGCTTTAAAAGGTACTCACGCGCGTCTTTAGAATATCTAGAGCGTGACCCCTGTCAGGCTTAGTAGTCCGACTATTTGTTGTATTGGGCCTGGGACCATATGTGTATATTATGAACTAAGCCCAGTAAGCTTGGTGTTCATACTATACGTCATCAAGTCCCCCCAATCTAGTTCGCTTACTGTACGCGGTACAATTATAGCGTGCGACTATATGTTCATAATATACACATTGGGACTGGGACCATATGTGTATATTATGAACTAAGCCCAGTAAGCTTGGTGTTCATACTATACGTCATCAAGTCCCCCCCAATCTAGTTCGCTTACTGTACGCGGTACAATTATAGCGTGCGGTGAGCATTACTAGACTAGAGTTCCATGATCATATTTTCTTTTGTTCCTGCCTTATTCCGCGTCTTTTGCGTCATTTTGGCAGTTTGTCGTTGGTTACGTGGGTTCTTCGTGTCCCTTTATCTTTTGCTTGATTTGACCGCCTGGGTCCCACATCCAGCTGTTATCATCATCTTTTTATTTTGCCTTTGTACCGTTGATTGGGAAGTGTCTTGGCATGTGTCGTTATCCTACCTTTACCTGATTTAAATATACCATGGGTATAAATAGTCGATTCATGCCCCACTGTTCCTTTTTTCATCTCTTTCACTTTTCCACCATTGTTGACAAATTCCGAGGTTTTTTAGTTGCATCGCCTCTCTTATTCTAGAAGTTCATTTTCATTCAGGTTAACCTCTTTGTTTCTCTTTTAATATGGGCAATATTACATCCCTTAAATGTGTTCTTACACAAGAACACCTTGATGCTATTTGTGCAAAATATTTTGTTCCGGAGGAAGTTCATCCTTAATTGCCAAGCTCTGATGCCACTATGCATGAAAGACTAGCTAGTAAAGTTGGAATGTATACCCGATTCTTCGACTATGCCAACTATCGTATCCTATTTTCTACCTTCTTCGTGTCTGTTCTCACTCACTTCCGCATTCTGTTTTCCCAATTGTCTGTATTTGGATTTGCCAAGGTTTCTCATTTTGAAATCCTGTGCCGCGTTTGCAATATTGATCCCAGTGTTGGTCTGTTCCGGTATTTCTATACGCACAATTATAAGAATGGTTGGTTTGGTTTTACCAAACGTCCAAACGTCCGTGCTTGCTATTCTAAGAACTTAGATTCTATCAAGAGGAGTTTCAGGATAACCTTATGAGACCTCTCGAGACCAGGTTAGCCGAGATTGATGCTGATTTCACCAGGTGTTGTATGCGCTTCCAAGAGAGTTTCCATCCGCACCTCCTTAACGTCATTGTAGGACGGAGATGGTTACTAACTCACGGGATGAAGCTTCTTATGGCTAAGTGTCTCAATTCGACTGAAGTGCAATAGAGAAAGGAATGCAGGAGGGCCTGGCAGCTGGAATTGAGCACGGACAAGCTGGCAGATGTTTAACTGACCTTAATTCTGCTGTCCGTGATCTTCGTGACTTTGACTTTCCGCTTCTTCAGGAACTATCCAATAAGAAGGATGCCAGCACATGGGATGTTATGGATCTTCTTTGCTTGGATGATGCCGTGGCCGA
>BQNB010204619.1:0-10676 GCA_026074375.1 Tanacetum coccineum | reverse complement strand
GTTTTATACTTTAATGATTTGCTTACTTTTAACGTAATTTATCCCGATGATTTAAAATCGGATACGGACAATGATAATGATAAAATCGATATTGAGCAACTTTCGAGGGATATGTCTGTAATACCATCACCTAATGTAATAAATGTTGATACACAAGGGTCAAATAAGCTTTTGGAAACAAGTCATGATGCATCTATTAAATTTTTCAAAACTGGAATTTTTATCAAGGAATTAAATTTTAATATCATGACTTAGAATCATCTTAACAAAGGGATGTCATTCATTTTCCTAATCAAGAATTTATGTGTGCCATTTGGCATCCGGTTCGACCCCAAATTGTTTTATAAGGATGGGATTAAATTGGGGCAAGTCTAACTTAAAGACTTTTCTGTAAACAAAAGTGCTTGCCGGAAGACAACCCGGAATGTATTTTCAATTTTTTATAGAATCTGTCTTTCCAGACTGTCTATACGGCGTATCCAAACCCCACGTATTGACTATCTGGATGTTATCTAGTATTTATTTTTCTACAATTTAAACTTTATTGTCAGTTCAGTCGATATGGCGTATTCATTAAACGAATACAGCGTATTCGAATTCTGACCCGTACTTATAGGTTTATACGACGTATCCTTGGGAATGGATATGGCGTATCGACTTCATGTACAACTTTTAGGTTATTATTTCGAGTCTAACCAACGAGTACACGGAGATAGAAATTGCATTTATTTTCTTATGCTTAATACAGGACCTTCTGAACGAAGACGACGTTGGTGGAGTATTTTTAGGAATCTAATGTGTGGTGTAGTCATGCAGGCATTCAGACGCACTCTACAACATAAATTCTTGCTCATTAAATCTACATAGAGAATCTACCGAGCAAAATATTAAGGGAGTTTCTCATTCTAATTCTTATAAATTCCCGTTTTTAATGTTTTATCCATACAAAGAGAACGTTGTATAATTCAAGTGGCGGGATGGGAATTAGAATGCATATTTATCCTATTTTTCATACTAAAATGCTTAAATTATACTCAAATTTAAAAAAAATCAAGCATACTTTTGTGAAATTACTTGTTACATAACCTGCACACAATAACCCTTATTAGATATTGTGAGGATTTAACCTTATCCGTTTCTCATGCATACATAAGGGATAATGAAATATATTGTAAAATACATGAATTTTTTTTTTTTAAACTACAAAAGAGTCCTATAAACTAGTGAAATCCTCTATAGGATTTGCTTGCAAAATGATGGTGTGGACAATTATTTGAGATAGGACAACCAAACATAGTAGTGTGGTGTAATTTGGTGAGATGGTAGGTAGGTGGCTGACCGCTCGTGATGGTTGTTGGTGGTTGTGAGAGCATGTGTTCAATATATGAAAACATATATTGGAGTTCATCTCTCAATCCAAATATGAGAGTACGATTGTGAATGCAACACAAGCATGAATCTCCATGTGCCTCAAGAAGGTTTGACCAACAATAGGTGGTGAAGGTGATGGAGTATTAAATTAGACAACAAGTGGGGTAATTGGTGAAAGAGTGAGAGTGATGTATCCATTGATGCATTTTCTTGAGTTAGAGGTGGTGGAGAAACTCTTGGAGGAGGAGATGTTGGTGGGTTTAAGTAACCATTGGGTGA
Organism: Tanacetum coccineum; assembly: GCA_026074375.1. Taxonomy (NCBI): domain Eukaryota; kingdom Viridiplantae; phylum Streptophyta; class Magnoliopsida; order Asterales; family Asteraceae; genus Tanacetum; species Tanacetum coccineum. Next base: position 9,026 of record BQNB010204619.1, on the reverse strand, counting down.
AAGTGATGTTGATGAGGTTGGTGATTTGGGTATGTAGTGAATGAGGATGAAGAAGTGCTCGACGCGCTCGCTTGATGGTATTGGTTTTGGAAGGTGCATTAGGAGCACTAGGTGATGAGAGTTGAAGTTTGGGTGATGGAGTTTTTGTGTCATCTTGGGTTAAATCCACAAACAATTGTTTTGGTGGTATGATGTTGATTTTTGGTCTTTTGCGGCTTTGGAAATAGAAGTCTTTCTCTAGGATGTCATGTGTCAGTTGATAGTGGTTTTCTAGGGCGGTCTTCTTAATTAGGGGGCGGCCCCCTTAAAGATAAGGGGGCCGCCCGTTATGAATTAAGGGGGCCGCCCTCTGTTGGCTTCCATTTTTCACAGAAAAACGATTTTTCTCAGAATTTTTTGTGAGAGTATTTCTGTTTTGGTGGTTTATTTGCAATAGCAAAAGCACCTATTAGTTGTATGAGAAATTTAGTCTATAGCATGTAATAAACATATTAAGTCATGAAACCAAAGTAGCATGTAGTTGATTAAATAAATATAACTAAAGGTTTAAGTTCATCATAGCAAACTCATTTACCTAAGTTAAACTAGCACATAAGTCTTATCCGAATACATCAAGATAATAACCATACAAGTTTGTTAAGGAATATACCATAATCAAGTTAAAAATTCTTGTTCTCTAACTACATTTAGATATCTAGCTCACTTCACTCCTATCTCTTCACTTCTTCTTCTTGCTAAACACTCCTTTTAGTGCCTTTCCAAATGACTTGAACCCTCCGCGCATCTCCTTGTGCATTTGTTGCGTTTGGTTGAGCAAGGTGGTTTGTCGTTCAAAGAGAGTTTCATCGGTTAATCGGAAGCGGAAGGAATATGGTTAGTTTTTGGTTGTTGAGTGGATTGAGGGAGCTTAGAATAAGTGGTAGTGTGTGTGTGTGTGTCAGTTATTAGTAACTTGCTCGAGAAGTTTCGACATCGTCATCATCATCATCATGTTGATGAGATGACGTGCCTTGATGATGAGAGGACGAAGAGGAGACAGAATGACGCGCCTTGCCACGATCACTTTGAGTCGTCGGTGTTCTATTTTAGGGCAATGAGGACGCATGACTCCCTTACCAATGTTTATAGATTGACCATTATCAAGATGAGGATACGTTTCCATGACGTGTCGATAAAGACGAGTAAGAAACATGCCATACGAAAGATTTGCGGTTAGAGTATCTCTAGCACATTGGATTCTTTTGACGAAGAAATAAGCAAGATTGTATCGTTCCTCGGCAACAATACAATACAACATGTGAGCAAGACAAGCGGGGAGACGGTCTCGATGTCCTCCTAGTCCAAACATATTTTCTCGAATGAGTTCTTCCCATTGCTTTATGTCGGGGCTTAATTCTTTGGTGAGAATTTGATTTGGATTGAGAGAGACCGTTTGACTTTTGATGGTACGGTCTACCATGACACGTTCCAATTCAAGAAGTCGACGAATGTCGTCGAGAGTAGGAAGTTCGGTGCAATATGGTCCCTTGGTTTCTTGAGAATACTCAAGGGATGCAAGGTCCCATTAGTTTGTAAAACGCTTGACCATTCTATGAAATTTTGAGGGGATTTGGACCGAATTGAGCTAGAGAGGGAGTAAGAGTTTTTGAATTCGTGTTGAATCATAAAGGAGATAACAAGTTAAGCCAATATTCATCGGTTTGTACCTGTTGACTTGGCTATAGAAGTCTAGATGGAATCTTGGAACAATCGGTTCGTTGATTTGAAAGAGATAATTGAAACGAATGTTAGTAAAAAGACGCTCAATATTGTTGGATTTGTAGTAGGCTTGATCAACAACACGGCTTGTGAATGTTGTGTGGTTTTCATTAGGTTGTTAGTATTGGCGCAATAGTAGGGAGATGCCTAGGATATTTTGATATTTTGGGATGCAGGATTTAGTGAGCGATATATCGGTTGGTAGTAAACTTTCGGATTATTTTTTGTCACCTAAACAAGATATCAACAAAATAAAAATGTTACAAAAGAAAATAATAAAGAAAATAAAATGAATTTTTTGACAAATGTGGGACAATGATTACTTCGACTCTAAAAGTAAAAAAACTAAGAATTCGTCGACATGCTTGATTCCTTTAATTTATTTCTTGACTTAACATAGGATGTCGAAAAGAATATATAATTTAGTTATGTATTTCAACATCAGACAATAACCCAAACACTCCCTTATCAATACAAAATTTGTCTAAGCTTGTCGAAAATTATGCGTTAAGTGTATATTTTGTTTGACAAGTATAAGTTTATTATTTTTGTCTTGACAAGTGTTAAATAGTGTTTGTTTGCTCAATACTATGTTTTTGAAATGTCAAGCCAAACGCCCCTTTATTTTATACCTTTTATAAAATATATCAAAATATATATGAATTATATATCTTGATGACTTATACAAGTTTGTTAAGTGTTTATACAAGTGACAAAACTATAGTGATGGTTATTTCGACTCTAAAAATTGATCCTAAGAAACGAACCAAACACCCCTTTATTTTTATAAGTGTGTTATCCAATTGATTTCGAAAAGTATTACATTTAGGAATAATGTATGTTTCGATGGGCGGAATGTATTGTTGTTTTAAACAATGTTTTTGGCATCGCTCTCGCACTCTATCTCTCGCGTATAACATTTGTTTCCAAAAAATGAAAAATATGTATATATATTTTATAAAAATTTTCGTAGCAAAAAAATTTTCGGCAAAAAAATTTTTGTGAACTCAATCTAATGAATGTATTGAAATTTCTTATGACTAGGAAATCATCGTAGTGGTGTGGATTTTCCTAGTTCTAATCTAAAAATCAAAAAGGACACAAAAAAAAATATAATTATACCCAATTTTGATTAAGAACAAAATTGGATGAATTTGAAGAAGATAAATATAGAAAATCTTACAATAGGTGTTGTTAATCGAGTTGTAGGTGATTGCCCTTTGCGAAATTGAATGAATTTTGAGTGATTTTATGGTTTTTGAGTGTTGTTCTGTGTTCGTCACACTAGTAGCAGGGAGAAGAGGGGAGAGGATAAATGGTGTGTTGGTAATATGGTTTTGTAGAGGAGAAAAAGGGTCTATTGTTTGGATTTTTCTTCAGGATGGCGGTCCCCTTAATTAATTAGGGGGTCACTCATTTTACACGACACACCGGTCCCCTTAATTTTAGGGGGGCCACCACTGGATTTTTTTTATTTGACCAGTTTTGTGAGAATGAATGTGTGTGTGTGCAATTTTCTAATTAACTCATGTTTAATTAAAAAGGTTCTTTGACTATTTCGGACAGAGATTAATAAAGATGGTCAATTATGAGGTGATTGGTGGCTATACTCCTTGCGAATATGATGAATTAATTTCTTCGAGCAAAAAAATTAATTGATATGTTTGAAACGGGAACGTGTAGATATTTTGGTAGATGAGAGATCGGAATAGAGTTGATTCTTCAACAAGGTGATTTTGATAGACGTAGTTGAGGTGAGCGTCGAGGTGGAAGGGAGTTTGTTTCATCCATAGTAGGTTTAGATTTTTCCGATGCAAAATAATCCTACTCTTCCTATGTTAATTCATTAATCCACTAACTCACTTTTATTTCGGTTACGTAAGTTCGTGCAATAAGAAGATTTCAATTTCATAGTTGGTTCATGGATATTCAGTGAAAGAATGGTTCCTAATGAACCAATTCTTTTAAAACTAGAAAGCCAACAAATGACATTTCTAGTGACTACCATATTTCCTAATTATCATTAATACTAAGTATATCATAAATCAATCTATAATTTACGTAATTAGAGGGTGAGGACGTACATAGCCTTCAGAGAATTGCATAAAAATCATTTAAGGTAGTAAACTTTAAGGAGAGGATTTATGGAAATCCTATTGAGTTCTTCAATTTGCTGAAGAAAAGAGAAAGCCAAATGATGCTTGTAGATGATTAACCTCGGAAGATATGATCATTTAGCCATTTGGTCCCCATTGTTTCATGGGACCGAAGTTATTGTTTTCGAACATGTTTTGCACTTGATTCGAACACATGCATGGAGAACATCTTCCACATTGAGTAAAACTCGATTGGTGTGGATGATTCCACATTGTGTGATTAGTGTTAGAGTAATTTGGTCTACCTTGGTCTCTCCGAGGATGAAAATTTTATTTTCTTCTCGGAGGAGGTGTTTTAGACCTCATTGTGGGTTTAGTAAATCCGACTCCGGGTTTTAAGGAGGGTTTGTAAAAACGTTTTACCTCATCATCACTTGCAATAGGAATTTTAGTATTGTTTTATAAAATGGGGTTATAAAAAAAATTTTTTTTTTTGGTTTGAGTTTGGAATTTGATTTATCAATTTTTCATTCGACTCGACTTCTGGGCTTTTACAAAACTTTACTTGTTTGGTTCGCGAGGAGACCCTTTTAGTAAATATAAAACCTAACCCGGATTTTCTCCAGAAATTTTTAAAAAACTTATTATTTTCTTAAGTGAGTGACTAATATCATTAAATTGATTTAGCCTAGATATTTCTTTTCTAAGCTTCTCATTTTCAAGCTTCTAAGGTTCTTGAAATTAATTTTCATTTTTTTTATTAATTTCGTACCTTTTCTATCCTAGATAATTTATCTTTTAATTCAAGTGTTTCATTCTCTATTCTATTTTAGCTTGTTTTAGAGTTTTATTTTTAGCCATGGAATTTTTGTCTAAATTTACATAGTTACTATATTTAATATCTTAGTATTTTTAGTCTAGTGTTGATAGGTCATCACTAAAGTATTCGGTTTCACGAAAAGTACCTCATTAGAAGCTTTAGCCATAAGACACTTTTCGTCATTTGTCTTTTCCTCTTACATTTCCTTTCTTTTTCTTTTGTCGTATATCACTCTAGACTCCTCCAACAAACGTGTTTTGATTTTGATATCTGTTTTGTTTTGGCATTCTCCACGAGATGATTGGATCTCCACACTTAAAGCATTTTCTTTCGCCTTTGCCATTTTCGTCGTCTTTATTTCTTTGGAATGATTTGCTCTCTTCATGTGGTTGTCTTACGAATCGTCCTCGTCTTTTGAAGAATTTCTTGAAGTCTCTTACGGCCATGGCGTATTCTTCATCTTCACTATCAGAGGTTGAGCTATCATCATCACTAGATTCCTTTATAGCTTTCAAGGCAATAGATCTACTTTGTTCTCTTTTGCTTTTGACGGTTTCAGAATCTTTCTTAATTACTTCTTCATAAACCTTCAAATTTCCAATGAGTTCGTCAAGTGATAGAGTTGTGAGTTCTCTTAATTCTTCATTCGCCGTGACTTGTGCGAGCCATTTAGGATGTATGCAATAAGAAAATTTTATACACAATTCTTGCTAGAAAAACTTTCGTCAAGTGCTTTTAGACTAGTAATAATAGTGTTAAATTTAGCAAATGCATTATCTATTGATTCCTCTTCCGGAATCATGAATTGTTCATATTGTTGAACAAGAAGATCTATTTTGTTAGCTTTCGACTTGATTATATACCTTTGATGAGTGATATTTAACAAAAGAATCCAAATTTCTTTTGCGGTTTGACACATAAAAATTCTTTCATATTCTTTTAGTGGTAGAGCATTATAAATACAATTATCCATTTTTAGTTCATTATTTTTTAGCAAGTTTCTTTTTAAGATCATCGTTTTGTTTATGAAAATGTACAATTTCTCCTTTTTAGTTTCGGATTATTGTGATAACGAGAAAAATCACCATCTTGGTAATATTATGCCAAAGGATCTAGATCTTTTGACTTCATATAGTTTTGAATCTATTTTTCCAATAAATAAATCCATCACTTTCAAATAGTGGTGGTCTTTGCATAGATTGCCCTTCTAATATTTTTTCCGATTCCATAGATCAATTCAAGTTTTAAAATACAATTTATTTGAAAAATCTTGTTTGACGTAGCTCTGATACCAATTGTGGAAAACTAGAAGGGGGGTTGAATAGTTTACCGCTTTTTAATTTAAGGTTTTAAGGTGTTTGTAAAATTTAGATTCGACTTTTTGTGAATTATATTCCTTGAACGATTATAAACAATATGCTTATCTAAACAATTATAAAAGACAAATAATGTAAGACAAGAGATAAGAGTAAGAACAATCAAACCACAACGCGAGGATTTATAGTGGTTCGGTAATAATGATAGCAAACTTCGACCTAATCTTACTCCTTAGAGCACCAAAAACTCGAGAGTTTTCTTACTATGTTAACAAACTCCCTTATGGAAGGAGAAAACCGTACACAAAGTTGCTTCACGAATTTATGACACTAAAGCTAAATGTCGAGTTCTAATCTTAGTGCTAGAACCAACTATCACAAACGACTTCTAATACTTGTTTTACCGGACTTATAACTTTCACGACTTCTTCACAACTTCAAGACTTCTTCACAACTTCAAGACTTCACTTCACCACACTACTTAGATCACAACTATCTAACACTACTTGTAAGATCTCACGATCTTAACCTATACTTTACAAAGATTGCAGATTCTAGCTACTTACACACAAAATACAAGATATACAATTGATTTAAAAGTTATTGGTATGGATGCAATAAGATTTTGTAACAACACACAAGGTGTAATACTTCTTTCATGAACACTTGAGGTGTAATACTTCTTCACTTGATGATGGAAGTATTCTTCTCTTGCACTTAAGGAATTGAGCTTGGATCACTTGGAAAAAAAGCTTGATGATTAAATGATCTAAGGGTTTTAATGAGATGTGTGGGCTGTTTTAGAACAGAAAGAATGAGTGCAAAAGGTTAGAAAATAATAGGGAAAATTCCAGTATTTATAGGACAAACTGGAGGAGCGTCTACCTATGGGCGGTCCCCTTAAATAGGTGGGCGGTCCCCTTAAAATTAAGGGGGCCGCCCGTGTATTTAAGGGGGCCGCCCGTGTATTTTCTAGCCGTTTTAGGTCCGAAAATTTGAATTTCAAAATATTTATTTTGAATAAAACATTTCTTTTAATTGTAGAAAATGTTTTGTAATGTTTATAAAAATGTTTACAACATTTTATAAAAGTGTGAGGTTGAATAAAAATTTTCTTTGATCATAAAATGCATTAATCATTTATTTATTCATACCTTTAAGTGATAATTTTCGAATTGAAAATTTACTACTAATTACTTGTTTACGTTTAATTTTACATTGAACATTTTTATATTTTATGATTATCAAAACGTAAAGATGTGAAAAATATTAATAATGTTTTTAGGCATTATTTATATCAACAGAAACTACATCCGATCGGGTACGCTGCCTGTTAAAGTGTTATTTTAGGTAAAGTCGGCAAAATATAATTGCAAAACTTGAATAACTAAAATAACAACCTCACTTCAAAACAATCAATTCTCTTCATGAAATAAGCAAGCGTGAGCGTGACAACTAGTGGTAGACCTTTCAGAATTTCCACCACGACAATCGTTACTGCGGCAGCAAAAATACTTGTAACAGAGTTGAGTTTATCATTTGTAGCGGTGAAATAACGAATCAACATAACCACAAGAAATAGAAAAGCAACCGCAAGACCGACCTTTCCAATTGAAAATGTGAGTTTATTAAGGCGAGAATGTAGCGGTGTTTGCTCATCCAAGTCGCCTGTTATAAAACTCATCATCTTACCCCAAGCGGTGTTCATCCCAACTGATATCACCAGCATTTGACCATGCCTATCAGCCACTTCTAAACCTGAGAATAGAAAGGGATTTTTGATGACGTCAATGTCTATATGATCACTCTCTTTCCAAAATTAGGGATAAGAATTATGGGAGACCAATTTATTGGAGGGAAAAAGTTGATATGAGGTGGAAATATAAAAAATGGAAATGATGCTAAATTTAAGAAAGTCAAATTTGACCGGTCAAACCGGAAACAAAAAAACCCTGCTATTACCAGTTTTTGTAGTTCATAATGGTATTTAATTTAGTACAGGTTCATAATGAGACACTGAAAATAATAATTTATTCATAAATGGCGTTTACCCATACTTATAATGTTATGATATTGGAAAAGCTCTTTATATATCCTTTTTTTTGAATATCAAATGGGTAGAACTTAGCATTTTTTTCTCATCAAATTAAAAAAATTTACTTTCATCATTTTTTAAAAATTAAAATATATTTGAAATCGTTAATCGTTACATGAAACTAATTATACCATCGTGACGAGAATTAAATTATCATTCTATAGACGGACATTTCCATATACTTTCGATGAAAGTTAGTTTCAAAATTTCCGTCATGAAAAATCATATGTGATTTATTACTTTTTGTTGGGACTTAAAAGACTTCAAGGATTCTTAGAGTTACTACTGCTCAGGTACATAATGGAAATTATGCTAAATAGTTAGTACTGGTAGTATAAAGTTACCACTGCTAGTTACTACTGTTAGTATAATTTAGTACTGTTAGTATAAAGTTACTACTGTTAGTTGAAGTTAAGACTGATCAGAGTTAAAGATTGAAATATAAGCTAAGTAGTTAGTTCTGCTAGTAGTAATGTTAAGACTGCTAGTACATATTACTACTATGAGTATATGTTAGTACTGCTAGTACTAATGTTACTACTGCTTATGTTTATTAGTACTGTTGGTGAAAAGTTTATGCTGCTGAATTACAACTGCTAGAATACTTACTATTGTCAAGAGGATAAAGACGGTTTAAAGAGATAAAGTTTGTTTGGAGAACAAGAATACTTGTGAAGATAAGTAATGAGATATTTTTGTACAAGATATACATAATGAATTTATTTAAGAGATTACGTTTATGTTTAGAAAAGATTAAGATATCTTAGGAATGTATTGTAAGCCGAATAGGAATCCTTAGTCTATAAAAGGAGGTCCTAGGGCATTAGTTAAGAGATACGAGTTCATATAAGTTTTCCATTCAAGTTGTCAAGTCGATTTAGAAAAGCTTCAAGGTTGTAAACCCTAGTACTAGTGAAGAGTACTCGTATTATTGATCTAAT
>BQNB010204617.1:0-10676 GCA_026074375.1 Tanacetum coccineum | reverse complement strand
GATCGTTTTTGCGTGTATATCGTCTGCTAGTTTCTTTCTAGCATTTTTTAATAAAATTCCATTTGCCGTTCAAAAAAAAGGTTATAACTACTTATAGTATTACAAAATTTTAACTAACTTTAGTCCTTATCATTTCAACTTGTCAATTAAACTTAGAAAAGTTAATGGTAATAAAAGTTTTGTTAGTTTTTTTGATAAAAAATCATGACCTGACCGGGTTATCAAACCGTGTCAAAGAAAACCAGGTGGTTCAACCGGGTTCTCAAACAAACAAAAATCCGATCACATTCGGCCTGATCTCCGAGCCGGTTTCCGGTTCAACCGATTGAATCGGCCGGATTAACTCTGATTTTAAAACATTGCCGTCACCCCTTAGTCATGCACTCGATCACCTTACACTCACTCGGTCATGGTCATGATCATGTCTAAAAAATGCACAACTCGGTCGTATACCCAGCTTTAGTCTCTTATTGTGGCATAGAGTTTTTTGTGCAGCAAAACCTAATTCTGTTATAATTACATGTTAACGAAGTGGTAAGTTATCTAAATAACTGGCATTAAATTAATAAAAAAAACGCGTCGTCGGTTAATCACCGTCGCCTTCGTAACAGTCATATCCATTTGACTTTTGTGTTCAGGGGGAGTCATTGATTTTCGGTGCCACTAAAATCCCATGGCATATCTCGTCCTCACTAAAATTAATAAATTATCTACCATTCTACTTTTCTCTTTTCATATTTTAAACCAAATTAATATATTTATAGTGTCAAATAATGCTTGGGAATGATATCCAAAGCCATATGAGATTCAGCTAATATCTTGATTCATTTTGGACTTTGGAGGTCATACACTTACAGTTTCAACGCTCGCGTAGTTTGCTTTACTATATTGGCATTGAAAATGGTATTCTGAAAAATAAATTAAGTTACTTTTGTTTTTTGCCGAACGAATATCCAATTCAAAAACATTCAGTGCTCACTACTAATAAATGCTCCATCCGGTAGGGCTGTAAACGAACTGAACGTTCAGTGAACATTTCATGAACCGTTCGGTAAAAAGTTCGTTTATGTTCGTTTATTTATTAAATGGACGAACATGAACAACATTTTACGTTCGTTTAGTTAAATAAACGAACATGAACACAGGTCTTGTTCGTTCATTTATGTTCGTGAACGTTCGATTATTCGTTCGTTTATGATCGAATATTTGTTTATGTTCGTCTATCGCATCTTTTTATTATATAGTTTTAAAATTGATTACTTAAACAAAATAACACTTAGGAAACATAAATATTGTGTATCGTTTTGTAAATTTTATGTTTATATATGTTCGTTCGTTTACGTTCGCTCGTTTATGTTCGTTTAGTGTCTTAATGAACGAACATTAGTACGCAACATGAACAAGAAAAATTTCGTCTATTTAGCGACCCGACTGTTCGTTTATTTGCCGGCTAAATTAACGACTTTTACGAACATTAACAGGCTCGTTTCTTGTTAGTCCGGTTCGGGTTACAGCCCTACTCCGCGCCAAACACACCTATAATTCCTTCCCCTTTTCTTCTCTTTTCTCCGAAAAAACTCGGAGACATAATTTTTTTAATATTTTTTTCCACTTCTCTTCTTTTCTTCCTAATAAAAATTATGAAAAAGAGTGATATGTCATGTCGACAAGAAGTTATGTGATATTATTTTTGGTTTCATCATGTCAATAATGCAAAATTGAACGAAATCTAAAATTCTTACTCGTATATCACAATGTCCCCATGAAAAGTGTAAAGCTTACATGATACTGTAGTAAACCCTAATAATGCAATCCTAAAACAAAGACAATTTACAGTCTTTTGTTGTTTTTAAGTAATTTTAGTCAGTTTGTAGTTTGTAAACTTCACAAATTCAAGTAATTAGGTCACATAAAAAATTTCTTAATATAAATGCTTGCAAGAAACCTGTGTAAGAATGACATGTTTTTGCTAAATAAGAACGCAAAGTTTAGACGTTCAATTCACTCTGAACAAAACTCAAACTTGCGTTTATATTGTCCAAAACAAACAAATCATAAGCAAATCTAATCATAATTATGTCCTAAGCTTAAGTTTAGTTGGATAGGATGATTACAAAATCCTATAATTTTCATTGATTCTATGTAATTTCTAACTTTTGCTAGCTCTTAATAAAATGCCGTCGTTCTAAAAAAAATAGACAGAATTCATAGCAAAAATTGTCAACTTAGTTTTTTTTTTATTACTTTTACTGTATTTTGTTTTAACAGCAAGTCAATGTTTCATGCTACGTAGAATCAAGATGTCTAAAATTTAGCACTTGTTCATAATCTAGTGTACGCATTGTTGTGCATTTTATAAACTTAATACATGATGAAAAAAGGTTAATAATTCAAAAGCTTCATTAATTGATGATTTGATAAATGTTATAAACCTTTTAAAAGTTCCACCATTGCATAGTCATACTTGTTGATCAGCTCCGTTTATACAATGTTTTATGGTATCTTTTGCTCGGTTTATACAAAGTTTTAAGGTATCTTTCATATGCCGTCTTATAAAATTTTAGAAAAATAACCAAAATCAAACGAAGTTACCGTAACGTTTGAAACATTTAATTAATTAAGATACCAAGATTATAAAATACTTTATGTTAAAAACATTTCTTAAATATGAAATGACAAATGTCATTTATGATGTAGAAACAAAAGAATAAGACGTTAAAACAGTAGTAGTGTCGGTGATCCAATTCTTGTCCTGGTACTTTACATTTATTTATGTTTGTGTGATTATTTTTTTATCAAAAAAGGAAAATAATTACTTTTATCTTTTAATTATTTTAGACTAATTTATGTATCCATGAAAAAGAATAAAGTTGTCTCGTGGAGTGGCATTTAACGCCATGTGATTTAGCATTTCTTTAGGACATGTTATCCATTATTACACACTGAGATTAAAGATATATTTAAAAAAAACAAGTGTGTAAAAATAAAACAATTATGTACTTATGTAGGTTTTAAATTTACCCTGGCTCATGTTAATATTTTATTTAAGATAGTTTTTCCTCGTTTCGCATGTGTTGTGATGAATTCTAAGATGATGATATACGATATGAATTTATAAAATTTTAGACAAATGAATTAAAATTATAATGTAAAAAGATAATATTTTTATGTGTTATTTGCAATAACAAAATAAACGTTATGACAAAATATAGCTTATCGACTCAGTTGCCATCTAGCTACGGCTTCGAAGAGTCAAATCTCAACGGGATAATATTTTATAGTATTCGAATACTTTCAGCAAGGTTGCGGACAACATGAATCGGTAGTCAGACGGTAAGACCTATTGGTAACTTGGTAAATCGGTCTAGAAGGGATTATCAGATTGACCAATTTTCGGCAAGTTTAGTATTTCCGCATCCCGATTTTTTGGTATTTCCAGAAGGATTTAAAACATAACAACAAATTTTAATAGATATAATTATAAACAGCTACTATAAAGTGAGTAAAATAAGTTTACGGTGAATTTGGGTATTTCCAGCAAGATTTGCACGTTTTCGACAAGTTTGGTCAGAATTTACGTTTTTTTGAAATATCTAAGCGACATTATAGTTCATATCGTAATGGTAAACACGTGAATACGTTGTTCTCAAGGACCACAACAAGACCAAAAAAGGAAAGAAAGAAAACAAACTTAAAAAGGCATAAGATGTTTATGCAATCGAGTGGACATATTTACGTGTAAAAAACTAAGCACATGGCAACTAAAATTACTAGATCGCATAAGGGTAGGAGGACTATATTACTCGTTAGCAATTGAAGTTAAGGTGTGATGATAATCTTTGTTATCTTGATTTAATCGTGTAAGTTTACTTTGCGAATAAAATTTTCGACCTTATTGATGCATAGGTGTCACAAAATCCTTATTCAGATAACTTAAGAAGAAGCATAAAAGAATAAAGCAAAACATAGAGAAATTGTGTACTTTTTGTATGTTAAAATGAAACGTGATGTCTCTGTTATGTAACAAACATATTTGACATATATGACAGTTAAATTCGGTTAAGCATCAAGAGTCACAACTCTTCGCCAATAAACATGTCGGTTAAATTCGTTGTCTTTGACCCTGCAAGAGCGTGCGACTCCCTTAACCCCTGCATTTATGTCTTGGTTGAAAACACACTAGGTCAATGTCTATGTACTCTATGCTTTATTCACTCGCATCCAAGCATAATGAGAAATCTTATTGATCTTTAATAAATCGCATTAACGATTAAATATTTGATGACATTAAAATCATCAAAGTTATTCTTACTTCACAAATAAGAAGTTTAAAAAGATTGTCAGATACTCATATTTCAAGGTCTAATGTTTACACACTTTACATCTCATATTTCACACAAACGAGGTTTTTAACCCGCACTCCATAGCGGAGCGCAGGTATTTACGCTATAAATGTCTGATATACAATACATAGATACTTGTGTGTTTGTGTGTGTGTAGATGAGAATAGGGCGCTCGTAACTAGTTGAACAGACTCTACAACTGAGAGTAGCTCTGGCATTTAACATGTGCAGGCAAACGGTTGTGTGTTGTAGAGAGGTTCTCAAGGTAAGTGAAGTTAGATAAAAGATTGTTCTACTTTATCGCATCTCGTTAGATCTTTCAAGGGATAGACTGTATGTTTACAAATCTACTTCTCGACCATAGTCTATAGTTCACAATCAGTAATGATATGTGATGTTTACCCAACTCAAAACCTCTCACACACACACTCTCTACCACCTACCACCCGCAAGCGGATGACGAACACGCGCTACGCTTCTGATTATGAGGTATCGTATCGCTCTCTCTTACGGCTCATGTCAGTTCCCCCCTTGTTGTTGCGCCTCTTTCTCATGGCTAAATGTCAACGACACACCTCATACCAAACACAGCCCTGCCATAAAAATATACATAAAGATTAATACATAAGCAGAGATTATCTATGATTAAACATTAGGATTACAAAACCAAAAGCATTAAAACACACTTACTAAAATACCATATATTATTGCCTTTTAACCTAATCCCGATACCACTCTCGGTTGTCTCAAGTTTCCCCTCTTTTTGCTCACTCACGTAGCCTCATTCCCAATGCCCACAATTTTGATACCAAGAAAGTGCATCCAGCCCTTCTCTGTTTAATTTCCGCTATTCTTTTTGCACCCCACGCACCCTCAAGTTCAACACTTGTACCACATTTTGACCCTAAAGAATTATGCTTCCAATCACAGAGGCAATTCTCAACTGTGGTGCTGATTTATTTGAGCTCTGTTCAGCTTCATCCATTCGAAGTCCCTTGTGCGTATTTAAAAGAAGCCTTATTGCCTCATATTGATGTGCCTATCAATGGATCCTCTTGATCAGTAATTAAGCAAACAAATATAAAAGTCATAAGAATTGTGGAACGTATAAGGGGGATGGGGGGACGGAGTGATTACGTTTCCTTATAAAATTTTAAGATCAAAGAATTATATCACTTCTCATCTGCGGCGGTCACCCTATAAAATATATGGGTGCCGCCTAGCTTACTGCATGAGCGGACCGCCTCTATTTAAAGAGACGAATCCAGATGAGGTTCTTCGGACTAGATCATTTGTATCAATCACCAATGAAAGTTTGAGCAATATGTGAAGTGTCGATAATGGATTGTTCTAAGCGATCTGCCGCATTATTGACTACACACTTAATCTCCTCACTTCACATGTTTAAAGTTCATCATCGCACGCTTTAAACTCAACCACCCCATGGAGCCACCACACAACACACATACACCTACACTCCATCTCACCACACAACCTCACTAACGACTCAATGCAAATAGTAAAAGTCTCAAGCGATAAATGTTAAAGTCATAAGTAAAGAGAAAGGTAAAAGAAATGCAACCGACACAATGATTTTAGTGGTATCGCGTCAAGAAGGCTTCCTCTTCGCCCTACTCCACTCCTCGAGTATCACACTCGTGAGTTTCTTCACTAATCAAAAGCTCTTTTCGGCGGAAAAAACTTTTATATACCATATGCTTATCATTATTTCCGACACTATGCTCGATGCGGAGTCCTTCTTGGGGGTCAAACAAACCGTTATGTTTTATGGGCCACCAACAAAACAAACCTTGTGTTTTCTATAGCCTAAACTATAAACCGATCATCTTACGATTATTTTCGACAACTAGTTAGATGTCGAGTCCTAGTCTTAGCTAGACCAATCTACCACATCACCAATGTATTTTACGGCCTAAAAATACTAACCAACCACAATCAACCCATCCATATATTATAATCATTTGGATCTACACACTACTAAAGATTGGAAGACATGGACTCGATCTATATGTAACAAATGTTACAAATGGACTAACTAGACTACATAACTTCGGATCTAGAAGATGATCGTGGCGAACCCCACAAGGGTTCGCCCTATACCCGAATCAAGCAGGCAAGCAACCTGCTCTTCTTCCTTTTTCTTCTTGCTGTTCATCGCACAACAGAGGGCAACACCAATAAATCAATATATTAGAATGAGAATTCATTCTATATTTATACTAAAATAATACTTTGGTCACTTGGCGAGTTTAGTCCTTCGTCTTTAGTGTAACTTTGTAATTAATCATGAAACTTATTATTAGTGCAACATTGGTCCCTGTGATGACTTATACTTTACGCTGTAATTGATTTGGTTACGGCGTAACCTCACCGACGTGGTTACGCCGTAAACTTTCCGACGTTACGCCGTAAACTTCTGACGCGACTTTCCTTCTTTAAGAGATAATTTTGGTTACGACGTAATTAATAATCGCGTTGCGGCATAACCCTTAGTCAGCAACAATATAATTTCCATAATAATAGATTACGACGTAACTATATTAGATGTTACGCCGCAAAGCCTCGTCAGCACCGAATCTTCGTATTCATTAAGTGATCTTCTAAATCTTCGTAATAAATGTTTAATTACGGCATAACTCATGTAGGACGTTACGCCGTAACTTCTTCGTTAGCATAATTTCATAAGTAATAACCGGTTACGGCGTAATCATGTTATCAATTACGTCGTAACTCATGAATAATGCGGATTTTGATATAAAAATTCGTTTTTCCGCATCTTTTCTGTTCCATTGCCAAAATTACCTAAAATAAAGAATATAAGCGAATTAAGTATCAAAATGACATAAAGCAGTGTAATAAACGTAGGAATTTGATATGAAAAAAGTATTAAATATCTGATGTTATCATGGATCAAAGATGAGTCTTCATGAGGAGGAGGATAAATGTCAGGATGAGTGTCAACACCATTTTGAAGGGATGAGATGCGCCATTCGGGGGTGTGCACACAAACTCCTTGACTAGGAATTTTAAGAATCCGAGCGAACTCCACAAGAGAAAGAGTTATTTCAAACTTGTTAATGCTGAAGGCAATAGAGATAGTTCCATTTAGATTACGAATGATGCGAACACTTTTGTGGAATTAAAGCATAAAGATGGGACAAATCTTTTCATCTATATTGAGAAGAAAATCAGACCCAATAGCCGTGAAAGTAGAGCGAAGGTTGGGTTGATCATCAAGGAAGGCGAAGTCGATAACGCGACCTTCATTGATAAGACGTGATATGAATGACTTGTAGACCTCTCTTTCATGTCCGCTGAAGCCTCCGGTACGGTGATACATAGGGATGTAGTAAGCGGTATCATAGTGATCAAGGTGGATGGATTTCGGCATAGTGCTCCTAAATAAAATCAAACGATAAAATAAATAAAACCAATTCCGATTGAATAAAAGGAATATAATCTCAAACTGTAAAATTTTTCTTAAAGATGGTTTTAAAAATCTTCTTCGTGTGATGACAACAAATCATTTGTTTTTACGGTTATTAACAATGGCAAAAAAAACTTTTAATTTTTTTTGTTTTGCTTTACGTATTTCGACATTGCGATTTTATGCATGGGCTATTTTTATAACGAAGAATAAGATGCAATTCCTAACTAATATCATTTTGGATGCATAATTGTGTTAAATTCGTTGATAAATTGAATTAGTAAAATGGGAGCCCTAAAAATTAGACTTTACAAGTTTAAGATAAACTAAAAGTGTTAAACATAATTAAAACTTACAATGAAGGATTTGATCGATTTGGAAGATGAAGAATTCGAAAAAATGGTGATGGTGGTTGTTGTTCATCAATGGAGGTTTTTAAGAAGAGAGTTTTTGAAACAGTGAAGAGATAAAAAGAGGGCAAGTATTTTTAGTTCTGTCAGATGTTCGGTTCCGCCGGTTCTCTTCTCAGAAGGGAACCGGCGTTTATATTCGAAGAGAAACTGCCAAGGATTAAACAGAAAATATTTTATTTATTTTTCTAATAAATTTCTTCCCTTCCCCCTTGTTGGTATTATTTAAAATAAAATGTGACATCTTTTTATTTATTTTTGTTTGTTGTAGTTTTTATATTTTGCCGATATGAAGGACGAGGGCTACGAAAATTTTTTTTAGACGAGACAAAAGAAATAAATAGCCAACGCAAAGAAGATTACATATATTTCGTTTCAATATAATGCGATACAGAGAATGAGAAATACAACAGTAATATAGAAAGCCAAAATAAAGAACACGTCTCCATGCGGGAACTTGAGCATACGGTATATGAGCATTACGAGCGAGATGATGATGACGACTAGGACATGACTTAGAATCTTCAAGAGGGCTTCCATGAGTTGATCGGTATTTTTGAGTGAGAGGGAAAGTAGAGAGGTTTGATTTTTAAATGAATGATAGATGGTGGAGGAGAGTGGTTTTTATATTAGAGGGGATGTGTTGTTGCTTTTTATAGGAAAGGTTGAAAGAGGTTTTGAATTTTAAATAGTCAGGCTTAATATTCGAGATTTTTTGTTTAGACATCGTACCTCGGACGGGTCGTGAGTTTGAAGGAAGGATTCGAGAAAGAGGTTGCAAGAGTGTGTTAGACTCAAAAATAACATAATAACATTTTTAGAAGAATAGATCACATAGCGCTTTACAATTATTTCATAGATATAATATGAGCACGATGAGCAACTAAAGTAGAAGGGATAAGAGATTTTGTACCTATTGGCATTGTGAATTTGCGACACGTGATCATGACCAAATAATTTTAAAAGTAATTTTATTATCAAAAGAATATTTTTTTTGAAAAGAATTTAATAGTAAAAAATGGTTTATATGAATTGATCATATTTAGCCCAATTAAAATGTCTAGGAGATTTTTGCAAATATAAGCCCACACCATTATTTTTATTATAATTCGGCCCATTTAAAAATTTTAAGTTAAAGGAGAAATTTTAGCAAGATCCGCAGTTCTATTACCTGAGTATGGCCGGTTCCATTCATGAACCGAACCGGTGGAACCGGCTTGTTGGGCCAAGATGAGATTTTGTCCAAGAGCATCAATTTTCCTTTTTTCTTGATCAACCTTCAATGAGCTTTTAAGAAAATAAATAACATAATAGCTCTAAAAAAATAATTGTAGTTTTCGAAATTCATTTGATCGGTTTTTAAAGTTTTTTAAAATTCAGTATACTTTAAAGAACTTTGATAACATGTTCTTGATACCAATTGTTGTAAACTGTAAGGGGGTTAAATAGTTTTCACAGTTAAAATTTTTGATTAGACATTTCTGGTTGATTATTTTTAGATTTGTTGATGGAAGGATATAAATAATTATGTTAGCAAGATAAGCAAGAAATAATAGTAAAAGATATGTGACAAAGATATTTATAGTGGTTCGGCTACAAGGTCTCCTACCTTGCCCTACTCCACTCCCCGAGTCACCTACTAGAGAGTTCAAATACACTAGTCACCAAAACTCCTTCAATTGGTGGAGAAGCCTTACAATGTCGCTTACCTTTTTATCCGTTGCTAAGCTAAGCACCGGGTTCTAATACGGAAGAACCAAACCCATACAAGCATACATCGTTTATCGATACAATACAAGATATTGTGTCCTAATGTGAAGGAACAAAACCCAAAGATACTTGTCCTCTACTAGGTACCAAGCATCATACTTAGATCTTAACAAAGATCCGTGCGTAGACATATTACAACATATTTTTCCAAATGTTCCTAAATACTACTAACACCAATCTACTATCTTATTGATGACAAAAGATGATGAATGATGCATCAAAATTAGTAGATAGATCTTTATGAGATGAGAGACTCTTGTCATAAAGTGAGGTTTGAGAGATGATCTCGTATGCAAAGCCCGGTAGAACTTCTCCTATTAAGGAATCTACCAAAACACTAAAATAAAAGAAACCATGATTAGAGATCAGTTTTTAACTGAATACAAGGGAAAGAAACTACATGAATGGATACATAAACAACTGGAATGAGTTGGTATATGAGTTAGAGAAACTATTGGTTTATAACTAATGAATTTTATTTTCTACTTTCGACAAGTTTATGTTTTGTTATTAACAAAACAAAGATAGATCGTAAAATATAAATAAATATTTTTACGGTTTATTTGTATTAACACATAGCATTAACAACATTATTATAACAACACTATTAAGGTGTGATGATAATCTTTGTTATCTTGATTTAATTGTGTAAGTTTACTTTGCGAATAAAATTTTCGACCTTATTGATGCATAGGTGTCACAAAA
>BQNB010204616.1:0-10676 GCA_026074375.1 Tanacetum coccineum | reverse complement strand
CATTGGTGGAGGTTGCGTGAGCTCGTTTACTTTAGAGATGCAAGTTACGTTGCATAATGAGATAAAGCAAAAAAATTCTCTGTAACAATATGGTATATAAAGTGCATCTAATTTAATAAATGGATATTACAGTGCATCTAATTTAATAGATGGATATTTACATTGATAAAAATTGCGGGTTGTTATAGTACACCATTTTCATAACCCGCCCAATGGGCGGGCTAGGTTCATAATATTACTTGAAGAATTTTAATCGGACGTACATAAATGATGAATAACGAAAAATATCTTAAACATAAAAATTGAAAAAAGGAAAGTATTCATGTAATATATGTAAAAAGAACAATTCTAAGCGTTTAGTCTTTGCTCTCCCTTTCTTAATTTCCTTACTTAAATCTTCCCAAGACCTATGGACATGTGTCATCCTTACACCAATCTGAAACACAATATAATTAGGTTTTAGAAAGCTTATTTACATGGCTTATGTTTATTTACAAATCACAATAACAAGTTAACTTATTCATAGTGTTTGGATTGGTTTATCAGCTTATTTTACATATAGGCTAAGCCATTTTTTAATACTTTATAGCTTATTGTACATATAAAACCAAGTTAATCAATCACAAAAAGTGATGATCATGTGCCTCGCGAAACCCTACTCTCGAGCAAGGGTGTATCGTGGTCGGGTAGACACAAACATGACCTATTAAATGAATTACCTTTTGTCCTGTGTAACTGAGCATAGCAATTTGCCTACCGATGCACATGTCAAGTTACCGAGTACCAATAAGACAAATATACTACTTGTTCAAAGTTGGAACCCCACGAAACCATCTTAGACAGCATATACCATTATCTTAATAACACTACAAAAATGCTAACTTGTATATGACAATACTTTTGATATAATTATAGATAAATGGTACAAAAACATAAATTATATTCATCAATTAAGTCATATATATGGGTCACAAATGCATGCATATGATTAACATACACATAAGTTCGGCAATAATTCCATTGAGTTAAGATCAACATAGACCCCTTATTTGTCATAGATCTAATGAACCAATCCTAGCCACTCATTTTCTCATCAAAAATAAAAAAACTCACTTTCCACCTCTTTTTTAAAAATTAACAAAATATCTTACAAACGTCAATCGGTCACATTACAAAAAATACACCATCGCGGACGATATTTTTTTAATCTTTCAGTAGACGGGTGAACACGATATTACTTTCGAGGAACTTTTTTTTCGATTTTTTTTCAGTCCACGAATTGCGAATAAACAATATATATTGCGTATAACTAATCATATATGATATCGTATAACGAATCACATATATGATTACATGAAATCATATATGATTTCCATGAAATCATATATGATTTGTGATTCTAACAATCTTTTTTCAATTTTTGGTTTTCAAGTCACGAATTGCGAAAAAATCATAAAGATTCGGTGTGACGAATCATATATGAATCGTATAACGAATCAATATGATTGTCATAATAATCATAATGAACATTGAATGATCATTTTTAGTTTACGCGATTTAACTTAACGTTTACGGTTTAAGAGTAAACGCGTAAACCCTAAAAATAAATTGCGAATTATATAATGACCTAAAACACGAGGTGTTATAATCTTAGACAACATATACCATTATCTTAATAACACTACAAAAATGCTAACTTGTATATGACAATACTTTTGTTATAATTATAGATAAATGGTTCAAAAACATAAATTATATTCATCAATTAAGTCATATATATGGGTCACAAATGCATGCATATGATTAACATACACATAAGTTCGGCAATAATTCCATTATGTATGTAGATACACAAGGACTAATATGGATTATTGCATATCTTTTATATAATATACGTCAACCAACATGTTCTTTGCTGACACTTAGATGAAGTGATAAGACCATGATCTGCTTGGTATAGTTTGATATATCTTATAAATGGGTTGATTTGGAAGTTATATGTAACGGGTCAAATTGTTAAAATTAAAAAAAGTAGTTTATAAACAAACGAGAGCTAGGCACACTGAAAGTCGCTCCAAATGTATTTCTTGAGTATAAAGCTCTTTTTAATGGTACTCATCATATTCAATACACTACTTATTTATAGAATTATTAGTAACATTTTGGACAAAAGTCTTTCGTGTCAAATCCTCCGGACCCGTACAAAAATGATCCGTTTCCCAATCCCATTTATCCCATCAGACCCGCCGCCCCGTAATGCTACCTCTAAATAATATTTGCGGTTAAATCACTTTCCGTATCTTATTGCCTCCAAAACCATAGAAGTTACCTCAATTAGCTTTAGCTTCATCTCCATCATTTAGCTTGTTGACTTACTCGGTCAACAACCTTAACTATGTTTTCTGAAGTACCTATCTAATTCTCAATGAAATCTTTTAATAATTCCAATTTCGTCAATATCTGAAATGCCCAATACATGTCTACCAGAAAGCATTAAAACTGATTAATTTCCCCTGTTTCACAAGCTGAATTCACTATGTTATTAAATATTGTTAATAGTCCCTTAAAATTGTGTGTCACTTTTAATTTAATATCATCATCAGCAATTAACAATGGAGTATCATCGTCTTCAGTAAGTATGTATTCAATTTGTGTTGGATTATGGTAGTCGGCTAGCATTTGTACATTACGAATATGTGAGCCTATTGGGGGCACACACGTTAATACACGGAGAATGCGTTTAATACTTCACAAATATAAACTAAGGGACTAAATTGGACAAAATCCAAACTCCAAGGGGAACACCAAAGTGGTCGGCCCCTATGGGAGGTTCTAGATGGGTTTTGTGTTCAATTAGCATTTAAGGAAGCCCATGAAGGTTTTCTAGAATTAGGGTTTGGGTGCCTATATAAACACCCATAACCTACTTCATAATTTGCTCATCCTAAAATCTTTCCTCCTCCCTCCCTCACCGAAATCGTCGGGCCCCTCTCTAGGGTTGTTAAGGGTTTCGGTTCTACACCTCAACTGAATTCGGTTGAACCCCAATTTGGATTTTCGGGTTCTTTAATTCGGTTTAAAGATATTCGGTTAATTAGGGTTTATTATAAACCTTAATCCGGTTTAATTGGTTCAAGATCACAAAGGTTTGTTTGATTAGGGTTTTGATCCAAGAAGGTACAATTGTTGCTTTGTTCGTGAAGTTAAGTCTAGACAACTTAACGTGTTTGGTTGACGTGATTGTGTGAGCAACCGTAGAGGTGATTGTTTTAATCACTTATTTATTTTCAAGATCGAATTGCTGAGAGGTACGCTTTCTATTTACTTTTCATGTACGTGTTAACCATATGCTATTACTAGATCCAATCCGCTGCGTACTCGTAGTTATTTGATTACCTAGATGTTAAATCCCAAAATTAATTTCAAGCAAAGGGTACAAGGATTTTTCATCAAAGTAACCTAATTTAGTTTAGCATTACAACGATTAGAATACCAATTAAAAGAAATTTGAACCAAGTCATCAAAAAGAAGCTCCCTACGCGGATTCGTAGCACCAAAAAAGTAACCGATTCCTAAAGCGCCAAATTAAACACTTATGTGTTTCAAAAGCTTTAAATTTATAAGACTGAAATTGCCGATTTATTAAATGGAAACACGCGAGTAAAAGTATAACCCACGTATTTAGTATAATATTTTAGGTAAGACAAGGTCATCCACAGGGATTTGATTTGTGTTTGAATAATCGTAGTTAAAATAAACTTTAACAATTTTAAGATAGATGGTGTTGGATTCAATAATGAGAAATATGACTACTCAGATAGTTTCATATAATTCCTAAGCAATGGTGATAATCACGATCTCATATTTAGGACTTTAACTTATAAAAAGGATTTCTCGTCAGAAAACGTTTTCACAAATTAACTTGTTTAACTTAAGACTTATATCTATTTAACTCGATCAAATGTGTCACTCAAATAATCTAGTTACTATTATATCAAATCCATTTTGTTTATCAAATAACGTAAGTGGATTTCTTCTTTCAAACGATAAAGATCATAGACAAATCATTAAAACTATATAGTTCACAACGGGTCTTTCAACCTATACCGTTATAAGCATATAATCAAAGTTGATAATCAAAGTTGATAAGATAAGATACGATAGGATTTCAATATAAGCTTAAGATTAAAAAGATCGTAATTATACCAAACACTTATTCATTATATTAACTTCACCGAGTAGTCATGAGAGATTTAGCCTCTCATGGCTATGGATTTCATACCAAAATAAGGAAAAGAAAAAAGAATCATACTATGATTGGGTAAGAATATAGATTAAACTCCACCCGTTACAAGTATCGAATCTTATTACAACCTTTATTTACTAAATACTATGATGGTGTTCTTCGTTCTTCGATTTTTGATCTTCAACTCAAGATGTTTGAGAGAGATTTGTGTGTGAAAAGCTTTGAGAGATTGAATGAATGATATGAAAATGGCTTGAAAATTCGTCTCTATTTATAGGTTGAGAAGGGTTGAAAGTGCGGCGCACGTTCTAAAATGTGTGGCGTACTTTGCCTATGGCGGTGCAAATATCATTAATGCTGCAAGGAAGTGCGGCGCACTTTTGTATAAAACCGGCGCACTTGGTGAGTTAATCCAGTCTTCTTTTAATTTCATTTAATTCTCTTAAACTTGATAGGAAGTGCGGCGTACATGGTGAAATGTGCATCATACTCCTTGGTATTTCCAGTTTTAGCATCTTCTTTTTTTCTAACTGACTTCCAATGAGTATAAACACTTGTACTTTGATCGTTTTAAGCTTAGGATGTCTTCAAGTGAACCTGCATATATTTCATGCTATTAAGTACCAAAAGTTCACGAGATATGATAAAATATATATATAAATAACGTCGCCGAAAATATGTATAATATAGGCGTTATCAAATCCCTCCACACTTAGTTATTGCTTGCCCCCAAGCATTTAAAGCAAGAAAACAAGATCATTTATCGTGACGTGGAGAAAATTTGGATTTAACAAGTGTTTATTGATTTAATAACTTTTCAGTCATAGACATATAACAGAGCACCTCACATTGGGAATGTGTTTGATTTATATTCACTCAAGCCACTCAGATAGGTTTTATATTGTAAAGTCACTCAATTGCTCAGACATAATCTAGATAGCTACCATAGGATTGTACAAGACACATAAACATGCCCGTTGCGGCGTGAGCACCTAGACAATATCTCAAAGAGGCAAATCGTGATAATGATGATGGTGAGTAACATGTACCGGTTCTTTGTGCCAGACTTAAGCCTTATACTTTGAACTTTTTTTTACCAAACGCTTGTGATAACTAAGGCTGGCATGGAACTTCTTTCATTGAGCATTTTTCTTCAACTTTGGATACTTCAGCGGAATAGCACTAAAAGGGAGTGTTGTAGATACATGAGTTACATGGGATTTATTTCACCTTTCATCATACGATTTTGTCTATAAATTAACCTCACTGCGGTCTAGTAAATGATAATCAAACACAAGTTCTGAAACTACTAAATTACCGGCTCACTCATATAATTTTCAACCAATACCAATGCTTCAGAAAAGGTGACAATTTACAAATACATAGCCGTAACGACGGATGAGACACTTGCAATTGTATTCAAACCTTAACTCGAACAAGCTAAATGTAAAAATTATCTTAGGTATCAACGGTGGATACCTGAATTCTTTAAGGTTTAATTCTTACAATTTAGTGGATTGGTTTTGTGCTAGTTATAGTGTCAATTCGGTTTGATTTGCCTTACTAAGAGTATACATTTTTTAATTTTTGGGAAGAAAAGCATATATATTAGATTATATAGAATTTTCATAAAATATCAGTTGAAAATTTTAGCTAGATTACAGGGCAAACATGGAGAGATATGATTATTTTTAATTTTTCCTATATGGCTCTGTTTCACACTTAAGTTGAACATTGTCCTCAATGTGAGAGCTGATAAATATAAAAAATATCGAAAATTAAAAGAAAACGGTACTTCCTAAGGCATAGATATATAGGTTGAGAGAGCTGGTCTTTGAGCAAACACCATGATTTTTCAGGTCTAATCTATATTACCTGCATAAGAGTAAACACACAAAACCACACAAAAAGAAAATATTTTTGGTTTTTTTAGAAAATAAAACAGAGGAGGAGGGACTCCTCCCCACTTAAGATAAAGCACAGCCTGCCTTCCAAGAAGCGCTTAATTTTTTCAGAGAGTAACTAGCTAGACTTGTACTTCTTGGTTTCATTCTTTAGGAAAGAAGGGAGTGAGTTCTTCCCTTGGGTCATTATCTTCTTCATGGTAGAGTTTGAGTCGATGGCCGTTAATAATAAACGTCTTGCCATCTTTTTCATACAGTTTAACATATCCAGATGGATATTGGTGTTTCACTACATGTGGTCCTAGCCAACGAGATCTGAGTTTCGGCTGTTTGAATTTGTATTTAGAATGAAATAACAGCACTTTGTTTCCGTGTTTGAACTCTTTTCACATTTTGAGTTTTCTGTTATGCCATACTTTGGTTCTTGCTTTGTATAAACGAGAGTTTTCATATGCTTGATGTTGGAATTCATCTAACTCGTGTAACTGGAACATTCTTTTTTCACTAGGAACGATGAGATCAGGATTACAGTTTTTTAGGGCCCAATACGCACGGTGTTCGATTTCAAAAGGTAAATGGCAGTTTTTTCCGCATAGGAGTTTGTATGGTGTAGTTCCGGTTGATGTTTTGCAAGCGGTTGGAAAGGCCCACATAGCATCATCGAGTTTACTTGACTAGATAGTTGGATTATCTTTCACAGTTTTTTCAAGAATTCTTTTAAGGGCTCTGATAACATCAAAAAATGTTACTTTTATAGCATCATTTATCCCAAAAAAATTACCTATTTTTATATAACTATTGCAAGAATTGTTACTTAATTGCTCAAAGTTGTTAATTACAGTAATTATAGAATACATTGTGAACACAAGCTAAAAGGCGCGCATTTTGGAGCTTAAACGAAGATATTTGAAGATTGCTTATTCTGACTACATACGTTGTATCCAGCATAGTAGATACGATGTATCTGCGCCTGGACTTCACAAGAAACCGCGTATGTTCAAGACCCAATACGACGTATCCTGCTGATTATATACGCCGTATCCAGCTGGTCAACAGTCAAAGATCCTATAGTAAATGTGATTGGCGACAGTTAATATGATTGATTGTGAACGTGTTGCGTACTCCAAGGAATTCCACCAATACGCCGTATTGACCTCATTCAATACGGCGTATCGACTCATTTTCAGAGACTATAAATAGAAGACTCAAAAACGAGTTTTTAGTGTGCTTAATCATATTCTTTATACCATAAACACAAAGGTCGATTTTCTGAAGAGAAGAAGAGCAGTCAAGGTCAAGCATCGATACATAATTCCATAGAAGACACCGTGTAATTCTTGTACTCATTCGTTTAACTCGGTTAGTTTAGCTTGGTTGTTTGATTATTTCTGTATTATTACAATGGTTATGGGCTAATACCCTTGGGTATTAGCCATTTTAATGAAGATTCAATGTTTGGTTTATTTAATCATGATTGCTTAATTTATCGTTGTCTGTTTAATTATGTTTATCATTTCATACTTGTTTATGTGCTTGAGTATGCGACCCATCATTCAACTGGGTCTAGTGAGACTAACAAAGTGATCTAGATACTGGGATGGCTCTCCATATCACGTCTTATATATGTAGACCAATAGGATCACAAATAATGTCCTATCTTTACCAATTGCTTAAGGAAATAAGTTATACTAGCAGGTGACCTTTTATAGCGTTCTTTTTCTTTTGATAAAGACTCGGATAGTGGACTACCAGTATATAAAATGCCGTCAAACAGTAAGTGGGTAAAGTCCCGATGGGCTAGGGTTTAACAAGATCACCATTGCTTTAATTCTTAAGATAGATTATAATTAAACTAAAAGGATGCTTTATGTGGATGCGTTAATTGTGACAGGATTCAACGTGTCTAGGTCTTAGGAAGAAGTACCGCCTAAGTCTTAAGAATGATATGTCGCCTCGAGTTAAGCACTCATTGCACTAAACAATTAAACCAATGTTTAATCGGATTTAATATGGCTAATATAGTTTTCTTATATTTGGCTAGACCGCTCTTTTATCTTCTGATTATCTTCTTGCGTGATTACTGTGTTTTTAATTGATTTAAGTCACTACAAAACCTGTGCCAGTCTCTCAGGCTGAAACCCCCTATCATTAGAACTAGGTTTATCATAGGTTTAACAATAATTAGAAATAACATATAATTAATTAGACTAATTAGACTAAATAAAATATTGATAGAATACGAGGTTAACTTTCTCGCTCTTAGTGTTCGACACCCTACTTACCAATGAAGCTACATCTTTGACCGGGTACACTGCCCGTTAGAGTTTTATTTTAGGATAAGTCGGCTAAATATAAATTTAAAACTTGATAATCATAAAATACAACCCTCACTACAACACATCAAGTTTTTGGCGCCGTTGCCGGGGAGTAAAAACTGTTTAATCTTTATTTTATTAGTATTTTGTTTTTAACCCTTAATTAGTATAGCTTAGAATAATCTAATTGTTTAAATTCTGTTTAATTATTTTCTGCATTATTAAATTGCTTTCAGTACAGTGTTCTGATAGGACACCTGATACGGCATATTCACCAGTTGAATACGACGTATCTAACTTCCTATACAGACACATCGTATTGATATTATGCAGTTTATACAACGTATCCTGTTCATTCAAACAATACGGCGTATTCTGTAAATTCAATAATGCGTACTGACATTCAACAGATTGATACGGCGTATTCAAATCAATTGAATACGGCGTATCGATCACCTCACAAAGTAGCATAACCAAATTCGGATTCTGAATTTTCTCCCATTAAGTACAAATCCTGTTGATATCTTGACCTTGCTTTCAGGGTAAGGATCAGACTTGGGGGCTATGTCTATGGTGAATCCTACTTCTGAAAATAACGATCACGATGCTACTACACACGGGCCCAACAATAATGTTGAATTCAAGATTGGTGACGAATTTTTGAATATACTACGGGATAATTCTTTTAACAGGACTGACGGGGGTGACGTTATCAACCACACTGCAAAAGTACTTGAGATATTAGAATGGATTAAAAATCCTGATGTGGATCCTAATTTCGCTTAGTGGAGATGCAAAGGAATGGTGGGATAATGAGATAGATGGTATAGTCACAACTTGGAACGAATTAGGTGAGAAATTTTTCCTTAAATATTATCCACTGGCCTATACTTGCAATAGTAAGATCCCAGATGACTTGGACAACAGGATCGAAATTTAAAAATCAATGAAACATGGACAGAAACACTAAGAACGGACTATGGGATTTTTATGTAAAGGGATGCAATGATAAAGGATCAATAGGCAACATCGAACCAAGCAATGACGAATGCGATGAACCCTACGATAAAAACCGCAAAAATTCCTGCTTTGGCTCATTTTTCAAACCCTGTTTGGATGCACAATTAGGGAATGGAATCTACAACTTTAAAGAAAGTAATGAGTATTCTCCTCAAATGCCTGTTCCTATTAAGTGCGACGTCAGCAATCTAGATGAATTATGCAAATCTGAAGAATTCAGGTTCATATGATACTCAATAGGGTCCGATGAAGAATATATTACCATCAGTCCAAGAAAATGTGACACTTGGGGAAAACCCATGGGACCATGTCTTGCATCTACCACTACCTCTTCAACAAAAAGGATCACAGATAGGCGCACCAAATAATGAAGCTGAAGAAAAAGTCTAACTTAAAGACTAGCTGAAAGAAAAGTGCTTCCCGAGAGACACCCCGGTCATTTGTAATTTTTATTGTTTGCTGAGTCTGTCTTCCCAGACATTCCATACGGCGTATCGAACCTCTATGGATACGACTTATGGACCTGTTTGGACGTTATCAGTCCTTTAATTTCTGCATTTAAATTCCTGCACTTTAAACATTATTGTCAGATTGTCCATATGGCGTATTCATTATATGATACAACGTATCTGGCAATCCGACCGGTATTTAGACAGTTTTGTTTATACTGGCTGCAATACGGCGTATCCTTGGGTTTGGGATACGGCGTATTGGCTCCTTGTACAATATTTATATTTTGTTTCCTGTATATTAACCATTGTAAACCCGAGATAGAATTGCACGTTTTGTCTTCTATAACTTTTATGTAGGACCTTGCTTAAAAGAAATTGACGAATTGGTGACGGTATACTCTGGAAAAAGACGAGTGTTAAACTCATACATGCATTCTGACGCCTCTTCAACACACTTTTGCTCAAGAACTCAAAATGGAGAATCATCACGAGCGAAATATCAGGGGAGTTCCTCGTTCTAATTATATTTCCCATTTTCTTTAACTGTTTTATTTATACAACGAGGACGTTG
This sequence comes from Tanacetum coccineum, assembly GCA_026074375.1. Classification (NCBI taxonomy): domain Eukaryota; kingdom Viridiplantae; phylum Streptophyta; class Magnoliopsida; order Asterales; family Asteraceae; genus Tanacetum; species Tanacetum coccineum. Next base: position 168 of record BQNB010204616.1, on the reverse strand, counting down.
TATAATTTAAGTGGGGTGGAGAATTAGAACGACTACTTGTCCTTCTTTTTACAAATAATATGCTATATGCTTACAAATATGCCAAATTAATTTTTTTAGCATACTTTTGTAAAATTGCTAGTTACATGACCTCGCACACAAATAACCCTTAATGACAAATTGTGAGAA
>BQNB010204615.1:0-10676 GCA_026074375.1 Tanacetum coccineum | reverse complement strand
CTCCTTTCACAACATTTATCTAAAGGTGTAGTTGATCTGACGCTCTTCACACATAAAGCAGGAAACGACTTATTACTGGTATAAATTTATGTTGACGGTATAATATTTGCATCCACTAATACTGCTATGTGTAATGAGTTTGCTTATCTGATGACCACTAAGTTCAAGATGTCAATGATTGGGCAGATGTCATTCTTTTTAGGATTACAAATTTCTTAAAGTCCTAGAGGCATCTTCCTAAACCAGTCAAAATATGCTTTTGAAATTATTAAAAAATATGGTTGACAGACGAATTTGGTGGGGTACTAAATAATAAGGCTAGATTAGTTACTCAGGGGTTCAGGCAAGAGGAGGGAATCAATTTCGAGGAATCATTTGCACCAGTTGCAAGAATAGAGGCCATCCGTATCTTCGTAGCAAATGCAGCCAACAAGATTATGATGATCTTTGGCGAGCTCAAGGAAGAGGTCTATGTTTCTCAACCAGAAGGATTTGTTGATCAGGAATACCCATCGCATGTGTACAAGCTCAAAAAGGCCCTTTACGGTCTCAAACAAGCACCACGTGCATGGTACGACATGCTGTCAAGTTTCCTCATTTCCAAACATTTCTCCAAAGGTGCAGTTGATCCGACACTCTTCACACAGAAAGCAGGAAACAACTTATTGCTGGTACAAATTTATGTTGACGATATAATATTTGCATCCACTAATACTGTTTTGTGTAATAAGTTTGCTAATCAGATGACCACTAAGTTCAAGATGTCAATGATGGGGCAGATGTCATTCTTTTTAGGATTACAAATTTCTCAAAGTCACAGAGGCATCTTCCTAAACCAATCAAAATATGCTTCTGAAATTATTAAAAAAATATGGTTTGCTATCTAGTGATTCTGTAAACACACCTATTGTGGAAAAGAATAAACTAGATGAATATCTACAGGGGACACCAGTTGATGCTACACTTTATCGTGGCATGATTGGATCCCTCATGTATCTGACGTCCAGTAGACCGGACCTTATCTATGCAGTCTGCTTATGTGCCTGGTATCAGGCAAAGCCTGCCAAAAAGCACTTAAATGTGGTTAAACAGATCTTTTGATACCCAGAGGGAACCATTAACATGGGACTCTGGTACTCGAAGAATATTGATATGTCTCTAACAGCATATTCAGACGTAGATAACGCGGGGTGTCAGGACACTAGACGCAGTACATCTGGAGCGCTCAATTCTTAGGTGATAAACTTGTTAGCTGGTCTTCCAAGAAGCAAAAGAGCACTGCGATATCAAGTACAGAGGCTGAATATATTGCCTTATCTAGGTGTTGTGCTTAAATCCTATGGATGCGGTCACAACTAACAGATTATGACATTCAATTCAATAAGATTCCTCTGTACTGCGACAACAAAAGTGCAATTGCTCTATGCTACAACAACGTTCAACACTCAAGAGTAAAGCACATCGATGTACGCTACCATTTTATAAAGGAGCAGGTAGAGAATGGATTAGTGGAACTTTACTTTGTTCGGACGGAATATCAATTGGCTGACATCTTCACCAAACCGTTGCCAAGAGAAAGATTCAACTTCTTGATCGAAAAGCTGGGTATGAGAAGTATGTCTCTAGAAATGCTAAAACGTCTGACAGAAGAGGAAGACGAGTAATGGTGGTAACTCATAAAATATCATGTGTATTATATGTATATAAGCAAATCAGAAAACCCAAAAAGATTTTTCATTTTATATAAATTTTTCAAAAAAAAAGAAAATATAAAAATGCCATTCAATTATGGCACAAATCTGTAAATAAAGTTTGAATAGAAAATATGTCATATGGCTTGCTATTATTTCAAATAGCAACCCGATCATCATCTTAAAGGCAAGTATTTCAAAAAGAGAACTTGGCCTCACAACGGGAAATGAAATTTTCTCAGGAATGAATTACTTTATATTCAATATGTCATACGGCTTGCTATTATTTCAAATGCATCCTGATCATCATCCCTTAAAGCAATATTTCAAAAAAGAGAACTTGGCCTCACAACGTAAAGAATTTTTCTCGGGAATGAATTACTTTATATTCATTCAAAGGCTTCTGTTTACTTTGCAACACAACCCATGCTTTCTATATCAAATAAGAGTACGTGTCAGTTCATTTATTTATGTAAACGATATGTAAATGAGAGAAATCTTGTTTTTATTGGTGTTGGTTTTAAGAAAAAGAACTAAAAATATCAGATTCTCATCAGAAAATATTTTCAAAGAATTTTCTATCACTCAAACAATGTCTATAGCTCTTTAAATAGAAAACGGGACATTATTTGAGGGGGAGAAATTTTCAAATTCTCACAAAAAAGTCATCATGAAATAAAAGGAAAAGTTTTTTTTCAAATAACAGATTAAAAATTAAAGGGGAGTTAGTGTATTTTTTAACTCAATTGTTCTTAATATGTTATTGGATTTAAGCTTTAGGAACTAAATGGCAAAATATAGGACTTAGAATCCTAGTTATAAACTTTAGGGGCTAAAAATGTTATTTCTATAACTTAGTTAGACTTTGTATTAAGTTTAAATTAGAAATAGAAAAGGATTTAAAGCACAAGGACAAATTGTGTCAATTTCAAAACATGACCTGTTATAATATCATTCCACACATTTCGCTCACACTTTTTCAAATTCTCAAAAACCAAACTCACATTTCTCTCTCGCCATATTTCGCTTTAATCAAACCAGAAAAATTCAAACTCGTTTCAAGACTTAAGGTACACTTTTATAGGTTCATTATCTCTTTAAAAAGGTCTTTGGTAAAAAGAATTAGAATGAAACTCCTTATTTCACTCAAAATCTCTTAAAAACAATTTAGGGTTCATAAGAAAAAAGTTGTAGTTTTCATTTAATTAGTTGAGGGGTTTTGATCCATAGGGTGCGATTAAGGTGTAGCTATAACAGGTTTGAATATATCTTAACCATTTAAGAGAAATTTTGATTTTTGTTTGATGAATGAAGCGAAACATGAGTTATAGGGATGAATAGTTGTGGGTTTGTGTTTAATAGCCATTTATGAGTGTCTTTATGCTATTAGATCATGTTCTTGCCTTCTATATGCTCTTTTACTTGGAAAAGTAGTTATTTTAGGCTCGTTACATCAAAAATGGTCTAAGATTGGTCATGAGATGTTCATAGTATGCGTGAAAACTGTTTTTGGGCTCCTAAGTGGTTAGTTTTGTGTCCTAAATGGTCCTTAACCTGGTTGCCATGAGATAGTCTTTTTTTGTGCTTGAAGTTTGAATTTCATGCTCAAAATGTTGTTGCTTCTTTGTGGAAATTGATTTTGTGGTGATATTGTTTGATATGTGATGATTGTTAGAAACTCTTATTGGTTTTTGTTAGTACAAAATATGTTACGAGTTGAAATGATGAATTTGGACGGTTCTTGGGCTAGGCCCAAGGGTGGGATCTTGTACTAAACCAAGTGATGAGATTGATTCCCTTGCACAATCAAAGGTAAACCGTTAGTCTTACCGTGGGGACGGACCCCACGATTGGACTCCGGCGTGAGAGTAAGTACACATATTTATCAGAGAATGTCAGAGTATGTGTGTGTAAAATATGATTAGAGAATCGTACCTTGTAGGGTGTCAAAGTACCCCTTTTTATAAATGAGCCAAATATTAGGTTTTTCTAGAATTTTGCTTGGGCTTGTTGATGGGCCGAAGTGGGACCTTTGTGAGACAAGAGTTCACTTGTAATCATGACTTGCAGACATGGGTTTGCCTAGCGGACTTATGTTGGACCGCGGAAGTGTCCTCTAGAAACCTTTCGTCCGTCTTGCTGCCTCCGGACCGCAACCAGTTTAGCCTGGGCTTAGCTTTGGTCCATTGTGCTTTTTGATTGTTCTATTGGGCTTGAGCCCACGTTCGGCTTATGTAGCCCAGGCCCGAAGGCCTGCTCTACGTATTATACGTCATCAGTTTTTAATTGTTATAACCTAAGTTAAGAATTTTTGTCTGAAGCGTAACATGTTCTGTATGAATGAAGCGAAACATGTTATGACTGGAATGAAGCAAAACATGTTCTCAAGCGAAACATGTTCCACTCATCACAAGCGAATCATGTTCCACTTCATTTAAGCGGAACATGTTTCCACTTGTTCAAGCAAAACATGTTAGACAGTTTTGAAGCGAAACATGACAGGTATATATTCAAGCGAAATATGACAAAATACAAAAAGAAACTCTGCCTAAATTTTTTAAAATTTGTGTAATCTTGTGTTTAAAATCATATAACTTCATTTGCCATGTTTGAATGTGTATTATTTGCCCTCTGTATGAATGTGTGTCCTAAGCTTCCTTGGAAATGTCTTGTTTATTTTTTAAAAATTGTCTTTGACTAATTGACCTTAGTTGACTAAATTCTTAGAGTGTAGTAATTCTGTCACGCTTGCATGAAACCTAATCATAGATCAATCACATCATCAAAAGGATAACCAACTTAATCAGTAAAATATATTTGTTGTATATATAAACTGTATTTGTTAATTCTTAAGCAGAATCATGAATCCTCAAGAAACACAACAAGTTGTTGCTCGTGATGAAAAGTGGGTTCCTTCTTCTGAGAGAGCCAATATCAGCTCTACCAATATCAGATTGGAAACCACTGTGCCACAAAAGGAAGAGACATTTTAAGTGGTCATTGACATAATCAAGAATTCCATATGCTTCAAGGCTTTCACCATATCTGCAGATGTCCCATAAATCTTTATGCAGCAATTTCTGTACACCAACAAGAAGAAGTGTACTGTCAATGTTGAAGTCTTTAGAAAAATCCTTAATATCTGTCCAAGAGTGAAAGTTGTAGACTTCACGGATGTTCCAGATGATGATATTGCACTCAACTTTCTCATTGATCTTGGCTACAAGGGTCCAGTAAATAGGCACACCAACATGTTTGTGGATCATATGCACCAGCCATGGAGAACTCTGGCAGCTATAATCAACAAGCGCCTCTCTGGAAAGACTGCCAGTAATGACAAACTCAGAAAGTCCAGAATTGACATATTGTGGGGGATGTTCAATAGAGAAAATGTCGATTATCCTGAATTGATTTGGGAAGACTTTGCTTACCAGATTGATCACAAGAAAGAATAGAGATCAAGACGTGAGAACATGCCATATCCCCGATTCACCAAAATCATCATCAACCACTTCCTGAAACAACACAAGTCTCTCACCAACCTCAATCATAAGCACTATCATACAAATAAAGATGATGGGATTGTAAGCAGGTTAAAGTTTGTCAGAATAGGTAAAGACTATCAGGAATATGGACTTTCCATTCCTGATGTGATGCTGACTGATGCAATCAAACATTTAGAATCATATCAGATGTTTATCATATATTCAACAAATCAGATTCCACCCAAGAAAAGTATAGGCAATGGTTCAAAAGGCAAGAAGACTGCTGAGGAGTCTTAGGAAACTGTCGATGTATCCGAAGAGTCTGAACCTGAACCTGAACCAACAAAGAAAAAGACTTCTGGTAAGAGAAGAGTCAAGAAGAAAGTCACACTGTCAGCTAATGACAACATCATTTCTGACGATCCTGATGCTGCTTTGGAGTTGGCTAAGTTTATCAGCCAAACTAAAGCTGAAGAAGCAAAAGCAGCAAGGAAAGTCCATGCTACACATGCAAGGATCATGACTGAATATGTCCCTGAATCTGCTATGAAGAAGTCTAGTGGCAAAAGTTCTAAGAGTGTAGTCATTCAAGACACTCTGAGTACTCCAAAGTCAAAACCTGCCACTTCAAAGACTAAGCTTAAAGGTGCTCCATCTCTTACTCTACAAGAACAAGAGGCTGCAGACATCATGCAAGCTCTTAAGGAAAGTAAGAAGACAAGCAGAAGACAACCAGGTACTGGAGGCTCAAATGAAGGAATTGGAAGTAAACCAGTGGTTCTCGATGAGTCCACAATCATCTCTGCTACCTCAAGTGAAGGAAATAAGGCTAAACCAGGGGTTCCCGATGAGGATAAGGACATTACTGAAGAGAAGGTCATTCTTGAATAGGGAGATGAAGAAGATAGTGAATTTTCTGATGATGATAATGATGATGTTGAGAAATATGATAAAGATGGTAATGCTGATGACGAAGGAGATGATCATGTCAGTGATACACAAGATGCTGATGATGAAGATGTCGAAACTGAATCCGATGAAGATGATATTTATAAGTACAAGATACGTGTGCGCAAAGATGAGGATGTAGAAATGAAAGATGCTGAAGCTGAAGAGTCTGATAAAGGTGAAGAAAAGGTTACTGATGCAGCAAAGGAAGAAGCTGAAAAGACTTTAGAAGCAAAGGATGATACCAAGAAAATTGAACTCCCTCCATTAAGATCAAGCTTATCTGTATCTTCAGGTTTTGGTGATCAATTCCTTAAACTTTCTCCTGATTCTTCCTTAGTTAGTACTGTTAAGGATTTTGCAGATGCAGATGTTAGTTCTTTGCTGGATATTCCCATCCAACATAAACTCCCCAGACCTAGTCTTCATCAGTACAGAAGATTCCCGTATTAGTGATTCCAGAGACAACCAATCTTCCACCTATACCAGAAATTGTAACTGAAACTCCAGTTTCAACTGTTGTCCCCTCACCTCAAATAACACCTATCATCTCATCCGTACAACAAACACCAACACCAATCCCAAGACCACCAATCAAAACCGATGCTCCAACCGTCACCACTGATGTTCTTGAATCCAATGCACTCACTGTTGTTGAATTAAGAGTTGCAAAATTGGAAAAAGGTATGTCTGAGCTGAAAACTGTTGATCACTCTTCTGAAGCTCTTGTTGTTCTCCAGTCCCAAGTTCCAATAGTTGTTGATAGTTATCTTAATATCAAAGTCGAAGATGTATTTCAAAAGGAACTACAGATACACACGGCAGATCTCATTCATAAATATTCTCTGCATCATTTTCCTAAGTTAACCAAGAAACCGACACCAACAGCTGAACAAGAATTTGAGAAAAGTCCTTCAGATATTCTCAAGATTAAGAAGGAACAAGCTGAGTCAAAAGAACCCCGAGTTTACCATCAAGGCTACTGACAAGGCGGCTCTTGAAGAGTATGATCTAAAAAGCGCTCTCTACTAATCCACGCATGCAAACAAGTCTTTTAACAAAAATCCTGCCAATCATCTATTGTACCATTCACTCATGGAAGCATTGAGTGAAGATGAAAACGCAATGGATAAGGGAGTCGCTGATACAATTAAAAGGCCACAAGAGAAAGCATGATAATGATGAAGATGATGATGATGAAGACCCTCCAGCTGGACCAAACCAGGGTAAGAAGACCAAGAGGAGAAGAACTAAAGAGTCTAAATCTTCAAAGAAGCCATCCACCACCAAGGAAACCCCAAAAGGTAAATCTCCAACTAAAGGATCTAAAACTGGTAAGTCTGCTTCTATAAAGGAACCAGTTGAAGAACCTATTGCTGAGGTGGTTATGGATGATGCTGATGATGATGTAGCTCGTGATGATTATCAACCACAAGACACCTCAGAACCCAAAACAAGAAAGACTCTAAATCTAGAATGGTTCAAGCAACCTTCAAGGCCTCCTACTCGTGATCCTGAATGGAACAAGTGTCAGGTTGTACTTGATCAACCTGCACAGCCTTGGTTCAATCAAATGGTCTCTGCTTCAAAGGATCCTCTCACATTCAATGACCTGATGGACACTCCTATTGACTTCTCAAAGTACGTGTTGAATGGACTCAAGATATATAATCTCACTCAAGATATCTTGCTAGGACGTGCCTTCAATCTGTTAAAAGGCACGTGCTCTAGCAGTATCGAGCTTGAGTACAACTTCCAAGAGTGCTTCAATGCTTTAACAGACAAGCTTGATTGGAACAATCCAAAAGGAGATCGTTACCCGTTTGATCTATCCAAGCCTTTTCCTTTACAATGACCCCTAGGTCATCGAACCGTTGCTGCTAATTACTTCTTCAACAATGATCTGGAATATTTAAAGACTTTTGATCCAAAGGTAACATACACCACATCTATTATGAAGACAAAGGTTGCTCGGTATGAGATCAAAGGAATATAATACATGGTCCCTACACTTTGGAGTACCATCAAGCATGCGTATAACAAAGATGCTAAAAAGGGAATCAAGTACTAGGGGGAAAGACGCAAACTAGGGTACCGATCTTAGATAAGCTAATTTTCAAAGCAAAACGTTTACTCTACTAAGGCGAGTCTTGGTGTAAATAATGTTAGTGTGAGAAAATTGCACGGATATGGTCACTTAGAAGATATTGTGGTGAAAAGATCTGATCAACAGCTTTATAAGTTTAAAGAAGGTGACTTTGTTGATCTACACGTGAACGACATTGAAGATATGCTTCTTCTTGATGTTCAACAAAAGCTATTCCACCTCGACGGGAATGTTATTGTTTACTTTATTATGGCCCTTCGTATGTTCACAAGAAGCCTAATCCTCAAGAGACGTGTTGAAGACTTACAGCTAGGTGTAGAGAGTTACCAGAAAAAGCTTAACATCACCAAACCTTAGAAGACCTTTCTCGAGATTGAATTTAAATAACCCTACATACATACTACGATCCGAGTAGGTTATTGTTTATGAAGACTAAACCCGAACATAAGGTGTTTGCGCAGCTGATGAGCTGTACAAGTTCTCAGATGGCACACTCAAGTCTGTTCGCGACGAGATTCATCACAGAGTACTCGACTTTCATCTGGATTACAACCCGGAGATGCCAAAGAGGAAGTGGACAGCTGTTGACCAAAAAAGATTGGGTCTAATGATTGAGTTGATCGATAAGCAGCTGAAAGAAAGGGAATTCATGAGAAATCTAGACGACTGTTAGGTGGGATTCAGGAACTCGAGATGGACTCAAATTTATGACGTCATACCGTTTTATCGTCAGGTTCCACTCTCATAATCTAACTTGTGATTATTTGATATGTCGTATAGTCTTATCGATAATAGGCATATAATAGTGTTTGAGTACGAATTTCAACTAGAATTTTCAATATATTCAAAAAAATCAATTAACGTCCCCAACACTATATATATTATATATTTATATTATTTATATATATATATATTATATATATATTATTTCTTAACCCTCATAAATTGAGGGCGGAGCATTTTATAATGTTCCTAATACGGTAATACGGCTTGTTGATAATTGGACATTTTTTCCTTGAACCATTAATATTTGAATCAATTGATATCCAAAAAATCAAGAGATTAGACATTTTTGATAAGGGAAGAAAATATGATTAAAATATATGGCTAAAGATGTGATTTTAAGAACTCAAGTGCAAGCTTCACCCTTCATGTGCTAAACATTTTCAAATATCGATGCACATGTTGAGGGGGAGCATTTCAAATGGTTTTAAGGCTGAGAACAATACCAAAAGACCGACCGTGTCTGTAATTAATTGGAGTTATAAGGTAGTTAAGATTAGGTATTCATTCCCATGATCCAGCCAGAACCGGAGGGATCTACCCAGGGACATTCTATTAGTTAGAATAGAAGTCCTTAGGTATAATGAAAAAAAGAGTAAAGTGAGAAAAGGGAAAAAATGTAGACTAAGACAGAGTTGGCACTAGAATAAACCCAACAAGGTTTAAGTGATGAAGTCTTGGTAAGCATTGAAGGGGTTGAAGAATTAATAAGAAAAGTTAAGATAAAGGGTGAAAAAAAGAAGCCCTCCTTACACTTAGGCAGAAACCGGGTCTATACATAAACTGTCAGAAACACTAAGCCGTTGTCTGGTATAGAAGACAGTCGTCATAGACCCAGTGATGCAATGTACAACCCTTCCCAGCCACTCAAGGTCTCTAAAAAAACTCTTGTTTCATTTCTCACATAGATTAAACACATTTCTATCGACTTTCTCACTCTGAGCTAGTTGATATTGAAAAGGTGGCAGTCTGCTTCAGCCTCCGATTACTAAAATCAAATGTGCACAATCGAGTCTAGAGCCATAATAGAGATAATCCATAAATCTTATTAGGACACTTATCTGAAATATGCTTGCTAATTCACACAATGTGAAAACAAGAAATAAATCAAGAGTCCTACGCATTATCCTTGTGATATTGCCAGAACATCAGAGTGATACTTAAGTACTCACAACGACGATGGAAATCCTTCTAGAGCCAACATCAAATAAGCTCTGTGGTAGGTGACTTGTGAGACCTACAAGGATCAAACTTGTGATACTGGATATCGATTCGGTCCAACTTATGAATTGACGGATGAATTTTGAAAAAGATAAAATTATTGGTGTGTTATAAAAACCGTTTGCATCTTAACACAACGACTGATTTTCCTAAATCAATTTTCAATCTTATGTCCATGGTAAGCCTCACAAAGGTATCTGGACATAAGAAAGGTGAACATGAATTTACGGCTTAATCGGGAAGATAGTAACTTACCGGTTCACTCTTGCCGTGTTGTCTGCTTTAAGACGCTCCGATAATTAGAACGGCTAGTACAGCTGCGAAACCCTGTCAAGGAGATTCTTTGGAATTTCACTTGAACACAGGCAGTATTTATACTGATCAACGGGGAACCATGGTTATTGCAACCGTATTTGATGAAGTGACAAAGCCACTTTCGTC
>BQNB010204612.1:0-10677 GCA_026074375.1 Tanacetum coccineum | reverse complement strand
CCTATAAAATATTAAAATCCATTTACTAGCATGTTACCCGCGTAAAGCACCGGTTTCAGGGGCATTAAAAATAAAAACTAAAAACTAAAAATTAATTAAAAATATATCAAAATAGATGTTGATTTAAAGAGCACAAAATTTTAGAAAATATGATGAAATTAAATCATAAAAAAAATAATTAGATAAAAAGATATTTCAATTTAAAAATAAAGGTGATTTTTTAATTAAGAAGTGACACATGTCATTTTAAGATGTGTTTATCTAAAATGAGATGGATGTGTTTGTTATTAAAAAGGGATATTTCCATAAAAAAATGGAAAAAGTCTAAATTTTCAGACTTTCTAAATATGAAAGTGTCCCAAATGATTTATAATGTAGTATAGATTTTTTTTAAAAAGTGAAATTCTCATTCTCATTTTTTTTCAACAATTTAACATAAAAAGTGAAACCCCCATTTTATCATTCTCATTTTTTTTCTTTCTCATTTTTTCTCAATAAAAATGAAAGGAATCTAAATCAATTTAAACAGGTTTTCAAAATTCTCAACTAGGGGTGGAAACGAGCCGAGCCGAGCTCGAGCCTGCCAAAGCTCGAGCTCGGCTCGTTTATATTTTAGAAAGCTCGAGCTCGGCTCGGTTTGAGCCTTATGATTTGAGCTCGAGCTCGGCTCGTGTTATGATATACAAAGCTCGAGCTCGGCTCGTTTGTCAGGAGCTCATTTATTTATTTTGAGCTCGTTAATGATCCAGTTAGTTTTTTCAAATACTACAGGTATGTTTGGCAAAAGTAACTGTTGCTGGAACTGGAGATGGAGCTGTAGATGAAGATGGTGATGGAGATTATGAAAAGATATTATTTTTATAAGCTGCATGAAGTAGCATTTGATTTTAAGAGATTATGGAAGATTGTTTTTTTTATAATCTTTCATAATTTTGTCTACCAAACGAAGCTTACATATGCATAAGGGGAAAACACTCAATTATTCAATCAACCTGTAAACAAAATTGCATTATCCAATCAAAATCTTTTTGGTCATTTCTCTTTCTTCCTTTTTGATTAGCATCTCCCTATTAATGCATGCCACATCATTTTGTGAAACTTCTTTTGTGAATCTTTTTGTGGATGTAGCATTCCTCTTTTTCAAAGAGAATTGCTACATCCACAAAATAACTTTCACAAAATTTCCACAAAATGACATGTATCCAATCAAAATCTTTTTGGTCATTTCTCTTTCTTTCTTTTGATTAGTATCTCCCTATTAATGCATGACACATCATTTTGTGAAACTTCTTTTGTGAATCTTTTTGTGTATGTAGCATCCCTCTTTTTCAAATACTACATATGCATAAGGGGAAAAACACTCAATTATTCAATCAACCTGTAAACAAAATTGCGGCAAAGCCAAATTTAAAAAAAACTACAAGTACTAAAATATAGAAACACAAGGAATTTTAAACCAAAATATAACAATACATACAAAATATAGCATGATTAGCATCTTGATTACCAAAAAGATGTCATATATCATATGAATCAAAAGATCTAACAGAAGTTCTAGTAGACCAACAAAAGATTAACTTGATCACATGAGATATTTGCATCTGCATCGGATTCTTCTTGACTACAAGGCTAAGATACCATAAAAGAACCCATGAAAATGAATGAAGCATATGCTAGAGCCACCCCACAAGTTAAAGTATAAAATTGTTAGTGATGTTCAAATGTAAATCAATGGTAATTTGAACCCATCTTTTGAACCATATTTAATTTATTCCTTAGTTTATAGCACACGTGAATAAATAAAAGTGACAAAAAGGACAGAAAGTAAGGACTATATATAAGAGTATAAGACACTAGAAATTAAAATAAGGATTAATAACTAAAATTAGTAGATAAGACGAGTACTTGAACCATAATCTTTGAGACATATTACCAATATGGCACTTCCTACATTTTCTGTTAAGACGCAATGACTTAATTAACTGAAAACTCATAACACAGTCTATTGTTTTTCAATCTGCAAATAATCCAATCTCAAGCATTGTCGTCTATAAAGTCCTACGAGACTCCAAAACATTAAAAACGACGCTGTGACCACATACCCCAAGACCAGTTGATCACACTATAGATCACCCCAAGACCAGGTGATCGTAAGGCCAAGACCTGGTGATCACACTACTGTTTTGTTTCACGTCAAAACTATAAATTATAAGCCTCTTCAAACCACGCTAGAATGTAAGATAAAAAAAATGATAAGTTCAGTTAGCTTCTTTTGCTGCAACGTGGTTTGTGCTACGAAACTTGCATTAGTGTTGCATTAAGCACATGTACTCCATAGATTTTTGTAACTTAGTTAATTTAACGAACCTCGTTCGACTTAGCATTAAAAAAGAAGAAACATCATATATAATTTTATCTAAACTAAAAAGAAACTGTTAGTACAAAAGGTGTGACGGGGTATGAGATGGATCTGGGATGCTTATTGGATCGGGCTAATAAGTTGTTGATGAATTGAATCTTGTACTAAACCAAGTAATAAGACGATTTCCTGCACAAATGAAGATAAACCGTTAGCCTTACCGTGGGGACGGACCCCACGATTAAGCTCCGGCGTGAGAGTAACATATCATGTTGTTAGAGAATGTCAGAGTATGTGTGTAAATATGAGTCAATAAATCGTACCTTTTGGGGTGTTAGAGATCCCCTTTTATAGGTGAGCCCAATACTAGGTTTTCCTAGTATTTCACTTATGATTGTTAGTAGCCAGAGTGGGACCCTTGTCGGGCAAGGATCCGCTTGTAATCGTGGTTGCGGACACATATTACCTTCCGCATACGTGTTGCGGAAATATGTTATCTGCGTGCGTCTTGAGACATTCGAGCCGCAACCAGCTTATCTCTAGGCTTAGTGGCAGCTCGTATGTTTTGTTGTGTTGAGCATGGGACCAAATGTGTATAGTACGATTTAAGCCTAATAAGCCTGTTATTCGTACTATACATCATCAAGTCCCCCCAGTTCGTTTATTGCGTGCAACATTGCTTGTTGCGTGCGGTAAATATTACTAGACTAGGGTTTCGTGATAGTCCCGCTTCTTTTGCGGTTGTTAGCTTCTTCCGCGGTCGTTTGTTTCTCCGTGACGCTTCCTTGTACCTGTTAGGTGGACTTGTGTGACGTGGACTCTTCTTGGCCTTTCATCTTCTGACTGATTTGACTGTGTGGTCCACTTATCTAACTATTATCACTATTTTTTACTTTCAATCCTATCCGTTGACTCGGACGTCATGGACACGTGTACCTATCTGGGATTATTTTGAATTTTATATACCATGGGTATAAATACCAGATTCAGTTTTCACTGTTTCCTTTTTCTCTTCTCCCACCATTATCGCCAATGTTAAAAATTCTTCGGGCTTTTTTCTCTGCATTGTGCCCTTCTTCGAGGAACTTTTAGGCTTTCGGGTTAGGCTTTGATCCTTTCTTATTTTTCATCATGAGCAATATTACAGATATTAAGTCTGTTCTTACGCAAAAGGGTCTTGACACTTTTTGTCGTAAGTTTCACATTCCCAAGAGTGTTCATCCACAATTACCTAGTCATAACCAAACGAGGCATGAAATGCCCATTGGGAAGATTGGTGTTTATACCAGATTCTTTGAGTATGCCAACTTTCGGCTACCTCTTTCCACTTTCCTTGTTGATGTGCTTATGTACTTTCGTATCAATCTATCCTAACTTTGTGTTATTGCGGCAGCCAAAGTTTCTCACTTTGAAATCTTATGCCGTGTTTATAGCATTAAGCCAACGGTTGCGTTGTTTCGCTGTTTTTATGTAAATTCTAAGAACAAGAGGTGGATGTCTTTTAGTAAACGTTCTGATAATTCCTCCGTATGCTATACCAAACCCCTATATTCACTCATACACTGGAATGACCACTTCTTCTGGGTCGATGCCTTTGCTTGCCCAGTTTCCTTTCCATGGCATACTGATAAAAACATTTCTAGAGATCCTCTTCCTAAGTCTACTGAGTTTAACGTATTCGATTATGCTGTCCTTGTTGCACATCCGGCTCTGTTATGAAAGTTTCCGAAGCCCTTCCTTTGTTTGGTCAGAATGAGTCGTTACTACACTCTGGATGAGGATACTTATCCCAGGTTTTTTCATGACGACGGAAAGGGTGGGTGTTTGTCGCTATACATTGTTCACCATGTATTTTTTTAACCTTGTTTTTGACTATGTCTTTGTTTATGCACAGATGGACTTGTTTGCTTTCATCCATGTTGTGGATCATACTAAGGTACAGATTGTCTAGAGAGAGCATGCTGAGGAGGAAAGGAAACTTCTGGACTCCACCGTAAGGCGTGTGGTTCCGCTCCTACCGGTTGCCCCAGCCCATGCCGAAGGTGATTTGGAGGCTAGTGTGGACAGGTTGTTTGATCAGGGTGGCAGCACGGATCAAGGAGATTCCGCTGCCGGTAGTGGTCATAATGATGATATTGAACCAATCACGGATGTTGAGGATATTGCTGTTGAGAATGTGAGTACTGAAAGGCCCAAACGCCAACGCAAGAAAAGGCCAGCGGTCGCGGGTGCTAGTGGGTCTTCCCATCCTCCCAAGAAACTAAGGGGGGATCACGAAACTTCTAGTGGGGGTTGCTACCGGCGATAAATCTCCGTCTGTCATCAAAGAGCTATTGGCACGTAGCATTCTGAATGTTGAGACTGGTGTCGAGGCTGTGGCAACCCTGCCTTTAATTACCTCTTCAGTATCTGCCACGCCGAAGCATGAGGGTGGTGATCCCACTGATTCTGTTACCAGGCCTAATCTCCGCACCATTGGTCCGTCTGAAAGGTTCGTTATTTCTTCAGACTCTTCCCATTGTTCTAGTACCAATGCTGCCGAAGTTGAGGTTGACTCTTTTATCAGGTATGTTGTTCCTCTTCCGGTGATGACTGAGGCTGTGATTACCACCAGTATTGCTAGTGCTCCTTCCCTTCCAGTTCCAGAAGCTGCACCCAAAATTACTCCTCAGGTTCAACATTCTATTTTTCATGATTCTGGTTCTGCGGGTACTATAAAGCCGGACGTTGCGGGTCCTTCCTATCTTCCTAGGAAGGAGCTTTCGATGGAATCTCGGGAGATAAACTCTGAGACTCTTCATGATGTTTTCGTTCCGCAATGGAATGTACCTAATGATACTTTGCTGGATGATCATGATGTTTCTCAGGAATTTATTAACCACTTGACCCCTCTCGTGTTATTTGCTCAGATTCGTGAGATGAATTATCATCATTTTTTTACTGAGTTTAATGTTGGGACCGCTCGTCAAGCTTGCCTGAATGCGGAAGTCAGGACGCGAACTGAATATTGTCTTAGTGAGAGGAAGAGATTGGAATCTAAGTGTGAGAAACAAGCTAACTTATAGAAGGCTAGGGATATGGAGATTGAAAACCTAAAAGCTCAGCTTTTGCTGAAGGAAGCTGAAGCTACGAAGGCTGCTCGCCTCCGTATTCAAGTATCTTTTGTTGAAGCTGCACAGAAGGTGCATGTTGATGAATTGAATGTTTTAAAACAGAAAAGTATGGCTCTTGAGGATGAAAGGGATTCTCTTAATGGGAAAATCACAGAGCTTCAATCTTCAGTTTCTGCCAAGGATCTTTAGCTTAAGGATTTTAATGTCATTGTGTCCTCCCTAAAGTCTCAGAATGACGGCCTTGTAGATCAGTTATGTACCCCGAAACTGCCTTATATACTCTTTTTTCTTTTCCCTTATATGTTTATACCGTTATTGTTGTATGTGCATGCATTGGAGACTACATGTTTCAGCCTCCGTAATCAAGTTTCAGGGTATGAGCAATTGAAGGAGAAGATTAAAGAATTCCAATATGCTCAAATGAATATTATCAATGATAAGGTGGCCAAGTTGGATGTTGATCTTGTGGAGATGGCTCTTTACCTGGAAGAGAAGTTTTATCCTCATCTTCTTACTACTATATCTGGCCAGAGGCCTGAAGCTTGCTGTTGTTAACTGTTTAAATTCGCCAGAGTATCTTGCGGCTTTGGGAGCAACTATCAGCCGTGCTATTGAGAAGGGAATAAAAGTGGATTGTCGGCTGGTATTGACCATGGAAAAAGGGTAGGAATCTGGCAGATGTTGTTGCTTATAATCCTGATGCAGAAGCGGATTATAATTCTGCCCTACAGTGGCTCCGTGAAGTAGATTTCCCTTTACTTGCCGAACTGAGCTCCCACAATTATGCAAATGTTGAGGATATTATGAATCTACTTTGCCTGGACAGTCCCCTTGCTAATGCTCTTAGAATGAGCGATTTATAGCCTGATGTTGAACAGCTAATGCTTCCTATTCATTGATCTGAAGATCAAGTGGTTCTTGGTGAAACATCTCTGTTATTTGCTCTAAGTGTTGCCCACTTTCGAGTTGAAAAGATTAGGGAGAATGTTGTGGCCCAACGGTCGGCTCTTGTTGACATTTGGGTTCCTTTGGTTGAACCATTATCTGCCGAGAACTTGATGGGTGCAGCAGGCACCTCCGACAGCATGCCAGCCACTGTTGCGACTACGACTGACTGCCGTATCCATACTTTTGTTACGACATGCGCCAGTCCTCTTTATTTCTAGGAGATGATTATTGAGATACGTTTGTTAGTTGGTCTGTTGTTGCTTAGGGCGAGATGTGCTGGGTTTTGGTGCTTCTTCCCACGGTTGTTGTTGAGATAGGTAGAGCTAGTTTAGACCACCTTGAGATTAGATTGGTGGGCTGTCTTGGATCGTGCTTCCTGGTTGTTTAGGGTGTTTTGGCATTTTTTGTAACGATGACGGCAGCTTGTTGGTGAGGGGGGGAAGGGGGGGTTGGGGGGAGTGGGAGGGGTCTATGGGGGGTATCAGGTTATACGGGAAGAGAGGAGACCGACAAACAGCTGAAGGGGAGACGGGAGAGGCTGCCTGTAAACGAGACTACCGCGAGAACAGTCAACGCTAGCGAGAAGAGAGAGAGAAGCAAGGAGCTGGAGGAGGAAAGAGGGAGGGGCGCCGGAGGATAGGTGGTGAGGGGAGGAGAGGGGAGGAGACGGGGGTGGGGAGTGGGGTGGGAACAGGAGGAGGGGGGAGGAGGCACAGGAGAGGAACGAAGGCAAAGGGAAGTAGGGAGGTAGAGTACAGGAAGAGGACACGAGTAGGGGAGACGAGGGGAGGGGAGGGAGTGAAGAGAGTGTTGAAGAGTTAGAGGAGAGTGAGAGACGCGGTGGGCGCAGGGTGAGGGAGGGGGGGTGAGATAGAGGCGGACAGGGGCACGATGGGGAGAGCAGGGGGAGGTGGAGGCAGGGAGGGGGGAGGAGGAAGCAGGAGGGAAGAGGAAGCGAAGGGGGGGGGGGGGGGGGGGGGTGTGGAACAAGGGGAGGGAAGCAGTAGACGAGGGCAAGATGGGGAGCGGAGAAGGTAGAGGGGAGGAAAGGCGGACGAGGAGAGGAGGGGAGGAGGGGGGGGGAGCGGGGGGGGGGAGGGAACAGGTCTGCGAGCGAGAGGGAGGGGGGAGAAGCGGGGACCGAGGTAGCGGAGGGAGAGGGGGGGAGAGCAGGAGTGTGGATCAGAGACAGGCAGGGAGAGAAGGACGGCGGACAGCTGGAGGCAAGGAGTGAAGGCGGGACTGGACGGGAGAGGACGAAGGGCAACAGGACGTCTGGCAGTGTCGGGGCGACGTTGCGCTCTTCACGACGGCCACTCTTTTCTCTCTCTTTCCTTTCTTTTCTTTTTTCTGTCCTTCTGCTCTTTTCTTCCTTCCTGCTCTCTTCTTCTTTGTTGTTTTCCTTCTTCTCGCTTCTGTTTGTTTCTTTTTCTTCCCTCTCTGCTTCTCTCCTATCTCTCTCTTTCTTTTTCTGTCACGCTTCTTTTGACATTTGGGTTCCTTTGGTTGAACCATTATCTGCCGAGAACTTGATGGGTGCAGCAGGCACCTCCGACAGCATGCCAGCCACTGTTGCGACTACGACTGCCTTATCCACTACTTTTGTTACTACAAGCTCCATTCCTCTTATTACTATAGATGATTATGAGATCGTAAGTGTAGATGGTCAGGAAGATGCTTAGGGAGATGTTCAGGGAAATGTTGCTTCTTTCCCCACGGTTGAATTTGAGAAGGAAGAGCTAGATACTACCCCTTGATCTTATCTAGTTGGGCCTGTCTTGTCACGGTGCTTCCTGGTTTTTCTCTTGTTATTGCCATATACCGTGGCCGTGTGTGGCCTTTTTGTAGTGGTTCTTGTACTTAGACAAATTTTGTAACACTTTAACACTTCTACTGTTTGAATGCTACTATTGCTATCTTTGATATCGTTAGTGATATGTTTTAAAATGATAGTCTTGTTTGAACACTTGTAGGTTATTCTCCCGATACCGGGCTTGCAATACCTCTTATGTACGTTGAGTGAACTATTAGGTTACTTATCCTTTTGTTATACGAAATAACATTCATTGGGTCATGCCATGTTGTGTGCGCGTCTTATTCACATATATAAATAACTTTGCAAAGTAAAAAAAAATTAAGATAAACTTGTGAAGGTAGTTAGTCTTTACTTTTTCATTGAAATTTCAAAAAACATTACAAAATATAAGATACATTAAAGTGCAGTTCCCCCACTGCGGAGTCCGCATGGGTGATGTGCTTACATTTCATGAACGTAACATTTTTTAAGATTGCGAACATTCCATGTTCGCGGAAGTTGCTTTCCGTCGCGGTCTCTTAACTTGTACGCGCCCTTGCCTAATGCTTCTGTTACTTCGTATGGTCCTTCCCACTCGGGGCCTAGATTTCCTCTTTCTTCCGCACGACTTGCATCATTGCTATGGTACACGAGGTCTCCTGGCATGAAGCTTGGGCTGCGGACCTTTGAGTTGTAGTATATATGGGTACGTATATGCTATTTTGTGTCTTGATATGCTATTTTGTGTCTTGAAGTATATTTTGGCGACCAGTATATAAACATTTGTCGACTTGTACATGTTATATAAACATTTGTTAACTCGTATCTTGCGGATATTGCAAGTTTGGTGGCTAGGCAGTCCGTTTTGTATACTTTATTATGTTTTATGCGAATTTTGTCATGTTTAGCTTATTTATATAAAAGTCGTTGATCCGTTATATTGTTTTGTGGTTTGGTACAAATTGTAATGTATTTGAGTAGCATCTTATGTGGTTATAAAGTTTTATATATTGGTAGATTTATTTCGGGAAAAATTCTGGAAAACGCCCGTTGTGCAGGCTTTTTCAGGCAAAATGATACCTGGTCGCCGCGACATGTCGCCGGGGATTATTGGCATCAGTTGACTTAGTCAACTCTATTTTATGGGCCCACTCACTTAATGTTAATGTTAGTAGTACTCTACTCCCTCCGTCCCTAAATAAGTGTCCACTATTGATTTTAAAAGTCATAATTCTTCAACTTTAACCTTAAATTATTTTAATTGTGTGGCATAATACTTGATGCAAAATATATGAATGGATTGAGTTTTAAATGTATTTTTATTGGTATGATTTTCGTCAAGTATTATATAACACAAACAAAATAATTTAAGGTCTGATGACGTATAATGGGTATACCAAGCCACTGGGCTTGGGCCACATCATCACTTGGGCTTTATGGATAAACCTATTAATAACAGGCCATGGTAAAGCCCAATCTCGCGTGGGCTTCGGCCCCGAACCTAGCGATCCGTCCGTGGATCCACTTGTAGACGATCCGTCCGCAGATCCACCTATAAGACGATCAGTCCGCAGAACATCTGCGTCCGTTCAACACGATTGTCGCGGACCCTTGCCTGACAAGGGACCCACTCTGGCCATTACTAAAGTAACCGAAATACTAGGAAACCCTAGTACTAGACACCTATAAATAGGGGTCACAATACATCCCAAAAGGTACACAATTATTCTTATTCTCTCTGACATATACTCTGACAATATGAATACTTACTCTCACACCGGAGTCTAATCGTAGGGTCCGTCCCCACGGTAAGGCTAACGGTTTACTTTTAATTGTGCATAAAATCATCACTTCTCTTGCTCTAGTACAAAATCAAGCATTCAAGTCATTTAGAGGCCCGACCCGACGAAGGACTTTGACACTACCAAACCCGACACGAACTTTGTACTAACAAGTGGCGCCATCCGTGGGACCCGAACACAACCATGATACTCTAAAAAACTTACTATGAGCACTCACGAACAAATCACAAACAATCCCACATCCGCCGTGAGGAACACAGGGGGAAGGAATGGTCCCCAGGGTCTTGAGGAACCTATGTATGATGAGGTCCTTAGGGAAATGTGCGACAAAAATTATCACCAACTCTTGCCGCTCATCGCCGAAAAGATGCAAAAAGAAAAAGAGCAGAAAGACAAACTCAACGCGGTAAAAGCACGACTGATCTACTCTGAATCCAAGACACCAACTGCTCGAACAGAACCCAGAAGAAGGCACGGAGGCAGGTATTCCCGAAGCCCATCACCACAGGTACAGAAAAAATCAAAGTAAAATGGCAAACACGAATGTACCTTTGCACGGTAACATGGGTATGGACATCCGCTGAAGAAGAAGACCCCAATATAAGGGAGCCTTCCGGGAGGGTCCGCCTCAGACTAGCGAGTGACTTCCCACCTGTCCTA
>BQNB010204606.1:0-10677 GCA_026074375.1 Tanacetum coccineum | reverse complement strand
TCGTTCATCTTAAAGCGAAGTGATTTGTGATGGAGGGAGACAGTGGCCCAGAACTCTTGCATGTAGATTTCTGGTACATTAGCAGTGACCTCAAATGCTTTGTAGAAGGGAGTGAGTTTCAAAGTGTCTAAAACCACTTGAATAGTAGCTTTATTGGATTTAAGAGTGGAGCTTAGTCGTTGATTGCATTTTACAATCTTTAGACTGTTAGCATGAGCGACTAGAGCATAATCCAAGCAATTTACTGAGCTTTTTTGGTATCCATGATTCTGCTAAGAAAGGATCAATACAGTTTATGTAAAACAAAATTTTCTACAATACACTATAGAGACCTTTTAAGTAAGCACTTGAAGTTGTATCAAGATGCAAAAATTTCTTAAGTAATGGGCACTCTAAGACTTTTAGCACTTTTTAAGATCTATTCCTTTAAATGATAACTTAGATGGACAAATTGCTTAAGGAATTAAGGAAACTTCTTTGATCATTTAGGAATCGTGTTCATTCTAACTAGTTAGAGACATTTTGATATCCTAAGCCTTATTTTAGTTATCCTTGTAATACCATGCAATTAAGCCAGTTTAACTTGATTAGATATCATAATTAACCAATTTGAATTAATTCCCTAATTAAGATTTTAAATGCCTTTTAATTTGGAAATTTGATCTTAAGTGTTTTTGGTCTTGAAAGATACATCGATTTCCTAATGTGTCACCAATAGATCGGTTCCTTAAGAGAAATCAGTAGTTCGGTTCACAAATAGAAACCAGTAGTTTGGTTTACATTGGAAAACTAGTAGTTCGGTTTACCAAGGAAAAACTAGTAGATCGGTTCCTAAAGAAAACTATTAGTTCGGTTCACCTTGGGAGACTAGTTCTTTGGTTCACCTTGGAGACTAGTAGTTTGGTTCCTAAGGAAAAATCAATAGATCGGTTCCTAAAGAAAAATGAGTAGATTGGTTCCTAAGGCAAATTAATAGATCGGTTCACAAAGGGAAACTAGTAGTTCGGTTCACCTTGGGAGACTAGTAGTTCGGTTCACATTAGGACACTAGTAGTTCGGTTCACCTTGGGAGACTAGTAGATCGGTTCTCAATGGAACACAAGAGATCGGTTTACACAGAAATATCATAAACATAAGATTGCTTTCAAGATTGTATCATTTATCCTTTTTATCATGTAAGCACAACATATAAGCCCTTATTTTCACAGAAATCACCACAAGAAGAACAAAAATGCATAGAACCTTCAAACCGAGTATGAACACTCAAAAAATTGCATACATTCAAGATTCTTTACTAACAAGGGTATGTTTTACTCACTTAAACTTATTCAAGAGAAAGAAATCTAGCTTCCTAACATAAAACCCACAAACTTTAAACATCCTTTCTCAAAAACCCAAATTTTCAAGCTTACAATCAATCAAAATCTATGTAAATGATAACCACATACAAAACTGTTTAAGTCGAGTGCTATACACACCTAAAGCTACAAAACCCCTCAACTAATTTGGAGTTTTACCCAAATTGATTTTCAAGAACCCTAATTTTGAGAATTAGGGATTTCGAGATCAAGAGTGGATGAAAAACCAATTCCTTTGAGATATAGGTAGATTAGGTGATAGAGAACATTTTTAATGTTGTACCTTAGTGATGAAAACGGCTAGAAATGATGAACAAGATGTGGTGAATTCGAATGTGAGTGCAGGAGGGAAAAATAAGTTCTAAGTGTGTGTTTGTGTGTGAGAACGAACAGGGTGGGGTGGGTGATATAAAACTATTATTGTTTTTTCTCTTTCACCCCCTCTAGTTTCATACTCCTTTTATTTTTGAACATATAAGATGTATTAGGCATTTTAAGTTTTAACCATTGGCACACTTAGTCCCTAATGTTTTAACTAGCATACCTAACCACTTAAATTCACACATTTACTCCCTAAAGACATAAACACATAACATATAAGGCACACATAAGCTAAACTTAATTAACTTTCTTTAAAAAATAATATTTCGTTATTGTTTAAAAACCTTTTTCCTTTAATCACATTTTTTATTATGAAGAAGATATTTGACATTTTCTCCCCCTCAAACAATGACCCGTTTTTTATTTAAAGAGCAATAGTCGTTGTTTAAGAAGTCAGATGTCTGTTGAAAAGCATTTTCTGATGACTTAATGTTTTATTTTTGAAAATCAAACACCATGAAATAAGATTTCTCTTATTTTAACACATAAGCGCACTGACAAGTATACTTATAGTATATAGAAAGCACGAGTTGTGTTGCATAGTCAACACAAGCCTTTGCATGGTCATTAAGTAGACCATGCCCGAGAATATATTCTCGTTATGAGGTCAAGTTTTCTTTTTGAAATACTTGCCTTTAAGATGATGACCGGGTTGCTATCTGAAATAATAGCAAGCCATTTGGCATGTTTTGAAAATATTTGAACTTCTGCTCGAACTTCATTTACAGCCTCGTATCATTATTAAATGACATTTCTAAGGCCGTCAATGTTATCGATTTTCAGAAGACATGCCATTATTACCTCTTTGTATATTTTTCTCATTTTTTAATTTTTTCTTTGGTTTTAAGTATTTTATATTTTTGTATTTTGTTTTTATAAAGGTTTTCTGAAAAAGAAAAATCTTTTTGGTTTTTCTGGTTTTTAATATATATACATATTATATACAGGATATTTGAATAGGTACCACCACTATTCTTTAGCTTCATCTGCCAATTGTTTTAGGGTCTCTGACGTAAAACTTCGCATTCCCATCTTGTTGATAAGAAATTCAATTCTTTCTCTGCCAAGGGCTTTAGTGAAGATGTCCGCTAGCTGATATTCCGTATTGACAAAGTAAAGCTCTACTACTCCATTTTTAACTTGCTCTTTTATGAA
This sequence comes from Tanacetum coccineum, assembly GCA_026074375.1. Taxonomy (NCBI): domain Eukaryota; kingdom Viridiplantae; phylum Streptophyta; class Magnoliopsida; order Asterales; family Asteraceae; genus Tanacetum; species Tanacetum coccineum. Next base: position 7,783 of record BQNB010204606.1, on the reverse strand, counting down.
GTGGAATTTGATGTCAATATGCTTTGATCGAGAATGTTGAACGTTGTTGCAGCATAAGGAAATAGCGCTTTTGTTATCATAGTACATTGGAATTTTATTGAATCCAAGGCCATAGTCGGTAAGCTGTGATCTCATCCAAAGGATTTGAGCACAACAGCCAGACATGGGAATATATTCAGCTTCCGTACTAGATATCGCAGCGCTTTTCTGCCTTTTTGATGACCAGCTAACAAGTCTGTCTACCAATAATTGCAAACATCCAGAAGTACTTCGTCTAGTATCTTAGCAACCCGCGTGATCAGCGTCTGCATAAGCTGTTAGAGCAATAGAAGAATCCTTTGGATACCAAAGTCCCTGATTTACGGTTCCTCGTAGGTATTTAAAGATCCTTTTTACAACATGGAGGTGCTTTTCGGTAGGCTTTGCCTGATACCGGGCACACATGCATACAACAAATGTTAGGTCTGGTCTACTGGCTGTAAGATACATAAGGGTGCCAATCATTCTACGATAGTGTGTAGGTACTACGGCTTTCCCTTGTGTATCTTCATCCAGTTTGGATTTCTCCACCATGGGAGTATCCACTGGGTCACTAGATTCCATACCATATTTCTTCAAAGATTCTAGAGCATATTTAGACTGGTTTAAAAAGATGCCTTTGGGACTTTGTGAAATCTGTAATCCTAGAAAAAAACGATATTTTGCCCATCATCGACATCTTAAACTTTGAACACATTATTTTTGAAAATTGGTCATATAATTCAAGTGTAGTAGACGCAAAGATTATATCATCAACATAGATTTGTACCAGGAGAATATCTTTGCCTTGTCTTCTGATGAATATCGTGGGATCCACGGTTCCTTTAGAGAATCCTTGAGAGAGTAGAAACTTCGACAATAGATCGTACCATGCGCGAGGAGCTTGTTTCAACCCATAGAGAGCCTTCTTAAGCTTGTACACATGATTCAAATTGTCTTGATCCACAAACCCATCTGGTTGACTGACATAAACTTCTTCGCGCAGAATGCCATTCAGGAATGCCGTCTTAACATCCATTTGGTAGACGATCATATTCATGTGAGCAGCATATGCGAGGAAAATTCGAATAGCATCAAGTCTAGCCACTGGAGCAAAGGATTCCTCAAAATCAATTCCCTATTTTTGACGGTAACCACGAGCAACCAAGCAAGCCTTGTTCTTAAAAATTCCTCCCATTTCATCAAGTTTTACCCTATAAATCCATTTTAAAGTAATGACCATCACTTTATCTGGACGTGGAACGAGTTCCCAGACTTTAAGCCGTTCAAATTCATGTAGCTCCTCTTGCATTGCTTCAATCTAACATGTTTGAGTTAATGTGTCTTTATAGTTCTTTGGTTCAACTGATGTGAGAAAGGCATCGTAGTAACAAAATAAAGCTTGTTCATGGAGTTGGAGTCTTATGGAAACAAGTCTTTCGAGTTCACCGATGATGTTTTCTAAAGGATGATCCTTGGTTCATTTGGTAACGTGTTCTGAGTTAGGAGTAGCAGTATGCACAACAGTAGGAATAACATCCGAAGAAGAAGATGCTTTAGAATCTTTTTCTAGAATTGGAATACCAAAGAATGGATCATTATTCATGTGTGCAACATCTAAGTCATGATTGTCTTCTTCAACATCATTAGGAATGACAGGAGATTAAGTTTCGGGTGTTGTTTGAGAGTTACTAGGTGATGGTGCCTCTTGATCAATAGTTGTTGAGGAAGGTGAACCGGTTGATGCAGCTGGTTCTGGAGCAACTACTTCAGGAATTGGAACAATGACTTCAGGGGCTGGGTGATCAACACTAGGTGGAGGAGTAAGTAATTCATCAAACAGCGGTTGAAACAAAATATCTCAATCAGTTCTTAAAGGTGGTACAAACGATGTTGAAGGAGGAGGGTTTGGCACGAGTCCTGAACTGATTATTGCAGGAGTCATTTCATGAAGTGCAGGTCCTAAACTGCTGTGTTCAGAAGCCATCGCAGTCAGCTCATTAAAATCTACATGTATTGTCTCAATGATTCGTTTGGTACGTCGGTTGTAAATTTGAAATGCTTTCTTTGTGGGTGCATAGCTAATGAAAATACCAATATCAGCTTTTGGTTGTAACTTGCCCAAGTTCTTGCTATCGTTTGTCGGATAACAAAGTGCACAAAATACATAGAAGAATGATAAGTCGGGAAGGTTGTCATGCAAAAGCTCATATGGTGTTTTGCCGTGACGAAGACGTATGACAAAACGATTTTGGGTATAACATGCGGTAGCCACTGCTTCTGCCCATAAGAATAACGGAGCTTTTGCATAAATCAACATTGTGCGGGCAGCTTCAATTAGCGTACGATTGCGTCTTTCAACGACACCATTTTGCTGTGGAGAGCGAGCAACAGATGTTTCATGAGAGATGCCAACCTTCTCATAATATTCACGTAAAGTTTGATTAACAAATTCAGTTCCATTATCTATTCTGATTCGTCTGACAGGTGTCTTAAGCCGCACTTGGATCATCTTGAGAAACTTGATTATGAAATCTGGAGCTTCATCTTTTGTCCTTAAGCATTTAACCCATGTAAATCGAGAGTAATCATCGACAATGATGAGGATGTACTTCTTTCCATTAACACTTGCAACACACATTGGTCCACAAAGATCCATGTGCAAAAGATAGAGTTTTTCTTGGTTGGTGTCTTCAGATTTAGGTTTGTGGGGTTTCTTCTTGCTTTTGCCCATTGCACATGCAGAACACAGATGGTCCTTTTCAAACTTTAGCTTAGGAAGACCTCAAACAAGACCATGTCTAGCTAAATGGTTGATTGCACCAAAGTTCAGATGAGACAGACGTCGGTGCCATAGCCATGACTTAGTCTTTGAGGCCTTTGACAAGAGACATATAGGAGAGGACGCCATCATATCTCCAAGAGACAGAGTATACAGATTGTTGCCTCGAGATCTTCATTTGTGGGTGCAATAGCTAATGATAATACCAATATCATCCCCGCTTTTTGACGTTGTAACTTGCCAGTTCACACGCTATCGTTTTCGATAACAAAGTGCACCATGATACATGGAAAAATGACTAAGATCGGTGAGGTTGTTTGCATCATGTAAAAGCTCATATGGTGTTTTGCCGTGACGAAGACGTATGATGGAACGATTTTGGGTGTAACATGCGGTAGCAACTGCTTCTGCCCATAAGAATAACGGAGCTTTTGACATAAATCCAACCATCGTGCGAGGCAGTTTCAATTAGCGTACGATTACATCTTTTACACGACACCATTTTGCTTGTGAGAGCCGAGCAACAGATGTTCATGAGAGATGCCAACCTTCTCATAATATTCACGCAAAGTTTGATTAACAAATTCAGTTGCATTATCTGTTCTGATTCTTCGGACAGGCACTTTAAGCCGCACTTGGATCATCTTGAGAAACTTGATTATGAAATATGGAGCTTCATCATTTGGACCTTAACACTTATCCCACGAAAAATCGAGAGTAAATCATCGGACAATGACGAGGATGGTACTTCTTTCCATTAACACTTGCAACAAGCAAGGCCACAAAGATCCATGCATAGAAAGATAGGGTTTTTTCTTTGGTTTGTGTTCTTCAGATTTAGGTTTTGTACGGTTATCTTCTTGCATTTGCCCATTGCTACAAGCAGAACACACTGGTCTATTCAAACTTTAGCTTAGGAAGAAACTCGAACAAGCCAGTCTACTAAATGGTTGATTGCACCAAAGTTCAGATGAAATAGACGTCGGTGCCATAGCCAAGACTTATTCTTTGAGGCCTTTGATAAGAGACATATAGGAGAGGACGCCATCATATCTCCTAGAGACAGAGTATACAGATTATTTCCTTAAGATCCAGTCAATAGATCAACACCTTCTAGATTACGAATGAAGCAGGTGTGTTGACAAAAAGCAACTTCAAGGTTCGTATCACAGAATTGCCCAACAAAGAATAAGTTGTGTCACAAGTCAACTTCTACGTAGTAAAACCTCGTGAGTATCGTAACAATTCCCAGATATGTTAATACACCAAATCATAATATTCTTCTTTGCCACGTGATCATTTTCTGAATGAATGTAACCCAAAAATTTAAAAATGAAATTTGGTGAGTGCTAATTAGATCTTCGGTCATATGCTTGGAGCAGCCAGAGTCCAAATACTAGAGAATAATTTGGACGACCTGCATTCATCAAGAGAGGAAGATGGAACATCAAAAACTATGGATCCCCAAGATTGACTGGGTTCCTTTGTCAGCAATATAGCATTTAAGAACCTTAGATTGTGCTACGGAACATTTAGTTTTTAGATTTCTTAGGTTTCTGTGAGTAAACCAAGTTACCAACAGTTTTAGGTATTTCATTACAGAACAGTTGGTTTCCTAATGGACCTTCAGTAGTTTGTGTGGTATCTATTAAAGGGCACGCATTACCTACTATAGTGAAGTCCTGGACCAGATCAGTGTCTCCAGATATATCTAATCATTTGAATTACACCTTCCTGTTAGGTTTCCAAACTTTTTCTCTTTGAACTTTTCTATATAGATTTATATTTTACACGAGCATTCACATTATTGATAAAATCAAGAACACCCTAATCTAATATCAAAAGCATGCAGCCATTACACTTAACACATTTAAGTTCATAATTCACATTACGTTTGAGATTCTACACATTAGCAGTTCCTTTAGGTGCAACAAAACAGTCTTTATTTTTCAAACTAGATTTAACTTTCCTAAGGTGCCACGGGGTCGCTAGATTCCATACCATATTTTTTCAATGATTCTAGAGCATATTTAGACTGGTTTAAAAAGATGCCTTTGGGACTTTGTGAAATCTGTAGTCCTAGAAAAAACAATATTTTACCCATCATCGACATCTTAAAATTTGAACATATTATTTTTGAAAATTAGTCACATAATTCAGGTGTAGTAGATGCAAAGATTATATCATCAACATAGATTTATACCAGGAGAATATCTTTGCCGTGTCTTCTGTTGAATAATGTGGGATCCACGGTTCCTTTAGTGAATTCCTGACATAGTAGAAACTTCGATAATAGATCGTACCACGCGCGAGGAGCTTGTTTCAACCCATATAAAGCCTTCTTAAGCTTATACACATGATTCAGATTGTCTTGATCCACAAACCCGTCCGGTTGACTGACATAAACTTCTTCGCGCAGAATGCCGTTCAAGAATGCCGTCTTAACATCCATTTGGTAGACGATCATATTCGTGTGAGCATCATATGCGAGGAAAATTAGAATAGCATTGAGTCTAGCCATTGGAGCAAATGATTCTTCAAAATCAATTCCCTCTTCTTCGGTAACCATGAGCAACCAAGCGAGCCTTGTTCTTTAGAATTACTCCCATTTAATCAAGTTTTACCTTATAAATCCATTTTAAAGTAATAATCATCACTTTATCTAGACGTGGAACGAGTTCCCAGACTTCAAGACGATCAAATTCATGTAACTCCTCTTGCATTGCTTCAATCCAACATGCTTGAGTTAAAGCGTCTTTATAGTTCTTTGGTTCAACTGATGTGAGAAAGGCATCGTAGTAACAAAATAAGGCTTGTTCATGGAGTTGGAGTCTTGTGGAAACAGGTCTTTCGAGTTCACCGATGATGTTGTCTAAAGGATGATCCTTGGTCCATTTGTTAACGTGTTCTGAGTTAGGAGTAGCAGTATGCACAACAGTAGGAATAACATCCGAAGAAGATGCTTCAGAATCATTTTCTAGAATTGGAATACCAAAGAACGGATCGTTATTCATGTGTGCAATATCTAAGTCATGATTGTCTTCTTCAACATCGTTAGGAATGACAGGAGATTGAGTTTCGGGTGTTGTTTGAGAGTTACTAGGTGATGGTGCATCTTGATCAACAGTTGTTGAGGAAGGTGAACCGGTTGATGCAGCGGGTTCTGGAGCAACTACTTCAGCAATTGGAGCAATGACTTCAGGGGCTGGGTGATCAACACTAGGTGGAGGAGTGAGTAATTCATCAAACAGCGGTTGAAACAAAAGATCCCAATCAGTTCTTGAAGGTGGTACAAACGGTGTTGAAGGAGGAGGGTTTGGCACGAGTCCTGAACTGATTGTTGCAGGAGTCATTTCATGAAGTGCGGGTCCTGAACTGCTGTGTTCAGAATCCACCTTTGTGGGTGCATAACCAATGAAAATTTTAATATCAGCTTTCGGTTGTAACTTGCCCAAGTTCTTGCTATCGTTTGTCAGATAACAAAGTGCACCAAATACATAAAAGAATGATAAATCGGGAAGTTTGTCATGTAAAAGCTCATATGGTGTTTTGTCGTGACGAAGATGTATGATGGAACGATTTTAGGTATAACATGAGGTAGCAACTGCTTTTGTCCATAAGAATAACAGAGTTTTTGCATAAATCAACATTGTGCGGGCTGCTTCAATTAGCGTACGATTACTTCTTTTAACGACACCATTTTGATGTGGAGAGCGAGCAACATATGTTTCATGAGAGATGCCAACCTTCTCACAATATTCACGCAAAGTTTGATTAACAAATTCAGTTCCATTATCTGTTATGATTCGTCAGACATGTGTCTTAAGCCGCACTTGTATCATCTTGAGAAACTTGATTATGAAATCTGTAGCTTCATCTTTTGACCTTAAGCACTTCACCCATGTAAATCGAGAGTAATCATCGACAATGACGAGGATGTAATTCTTTCCATTAACACTTGCGACCCGCATTGGACCACAAAGATCCATGTGCAAAAGATAGAGTTTTTCTTGGTTGGTGTCTCCAAATTTAGGTTTGTGGGGTTTCTTCTTGCTTTTGTCCACTGCACATGCAGAACATAGATGGTCCTTTTCAAACTTTAGCTTAGGAAGACCTCGAACAAGAACATGTATAGCTAAATGGTTGACTGTACCAAAGTTCAGATAAGACAGACGTCGATGCCATAGCCAGGATTTAGTCTTTGAGGCCTTCGACAATAGACATATAGGAGAGGACGCCATCATATCTCCAAGAGACAGAGTATATAGATTGTTGCCTCGAGATCCAATCAATCGATCAACACCTTCTAGATTACGAATGAAGCAGGTGTGTTGACGAAAAGCAACTTCAAGGTTCGAATCACATAATTGCCCAACAGAGAATAAGTTGTGTCCAATTCCTTCTACATAGTAAACCCTTGATATCGTAACATTCCCAATCTGATAATCACCATATCCCAATATCTTTGCCACGTGATCATTTCTGAATTTGACTGTACCCAAAAATTTATTGATGAAATTGGTGAGCTGAGAGCGATCTCCGGTCATATGCTTGGAGCAGCCGGAGTCCAAATACCAGAGAACAATTTGGACGACCTCAGCGAGAGCATCTGAACCATAATGAGATAAATTCGCCATGAGAGCAACTTTGGCAGTGTTAAGTTCATCACAATCAGAGTCATATGCATCCAAATCATCGGCTTGATAAGCAGCATTATGGGTAATGACAGTCTGTGTGGCTTGACCTTCTGCAATTCTTGGATCTGCCAAAAATGCTAGTTCCTCCTCATGTAGAATTTGACTGTTTGCTTGAGCTTGTACCAACAACACTTTATCCTTAAACCGCGAATCATCCCGTTTTCTCTTAGGTTTAGTGCACTGTTTGGACATGTGTCCTTCCCCTTTGCAATTGTAACAAATAACAGTCCTTTGTTTCCCACAAATGCTTTCACTTACTCCTGGAGTGTAGGTCCTTGTAGTACCC
>BQNB010204605.1:0-10677 GCA_026074375.1 Tanacetum coccineum | reverse complement strand
GACTTATTTCCTTTGGTTATTTATTTAAGACTTCCGCTGTTTATGCTTGTGTTATGATTATGTATGCCTTTGATGTCACACCATATTTGTAATACTTCTACCCTTTTGGGTCGGGGCGTTACAGTTAGATTGTATAGTATGTTTTTTAGATTTGGTTTCATTGAGCTATGTACGTTAAAGTGGTATTTTCCGATTGGAGCCATTGTTAGTGTAGTTCTAAAGTTGCTCGGGGCATGTCCTGAGCAAGTTTAGTGTGGAGGTCAAGCTTGAGCTTGAGGTTAATGTGGTACTTCTGCCACATTCCTTTGTACTTAACTGATTTTTTTGGTATATATATTTTACCGGGGTTGTTGACTTGTTGTCCCAGTTACCCAAAAAAAAGTTTATATAAGTGTTACATAAGAGCATGAGTTTGTAATTTAAATACTGATTTATAAATGAGTAATTATATTGTGTAGCATTTCTTATCAAGTATTTGCGTTAGTCCGTAAATGTTTATAAAGAATGCACATAAAGCCTTAATTAGGTATGAGTTCTTTGTATGGAAGATAAAATTTGCTTTGCTACAGACAAATATATTTTGGTAATAGTGTGCAGATCGCTTGTAGATTTGTAATGAATAACTATATACGAATGACGTGAAACTGGACATCAAACTAAGTATGAAGTAACAAGTAAACTTTTTAAATTTTAGTCACCAAAAGTAATCAAATATAAAAGGCAAATAGGGATAAGGTGTGGTAAGATAGGGTAGTGTTGGTAAAGATGAGATATCAATATACATCATGATAGAACAACATCATCTAAAAAACAAAAAAACACATCATAGCCATCCATTTTTCATCAAATAAACAAAAAAAAAATTCAAAATAACTCCACTTGTCTCTTCTTTTTTTTAACTAAAAATATCTTGGCAAACGTTAAATCGTCAAACGACAAAACAATCACCATCGCGGCAAGAGAATTAATCTCTTTTATAGAGGGGCACTTTTTATAATTCTATCAACGAACTTTTTTCGAAATTTTTTTTTTTCATCCACGTCTGAAAAAATGCACATTGATTTGTAGCACAAATCACATGTGATTTCATAAACTCACATTGTGATTTCATTGTGATTTGTGATAGAAAGTCCCATGTGATTTTTTCAGCGTAACTAAAAAAATGATTTCAAAAATACTTTTGACGCCTTTTTAGTGTTAAAATTTCCGCCAAAAAAAATTACACGTGATTTGTAAAATCACTTGTGATTTGTTGTTTTTAAAAATCACGTGCTATTTCATAAATCGCATGTGCTTTCACAAATTCACTTATGATTTTTAAAGTAATAAATCACGTGTGATTTTATAAATTCATAAATCGCATGTGAATTTACTAATTTACGTGTGATTTTTAATGTAAGAAATCACATGTGATTTTTCGAATCACGTGTGATTTTTTCTAGGCGGAAATTTTATAAAAAAGTTCTTCGAAAGTATATAAAAGTGCTCGTCTATAGAAAGATAATTTAATTTTCTTCGCGATGCTATAATTAAATTTACGTCAAACGGAAAAAAATACACCATCGCGACGAGTATTTTTTTATCTTTCTATAGGGGGCACTTCTATATACTTTCGACGAATTTTTTTCCGAATTTTTTTTCCGTCACTTCTGAAAAAACCACATGTGATTTGTATCACAATCACATGTGATTTCGTAAAATCACATGTGATTTTTTCAAATGTGACTGAAAAAAATAATCAAAAAAAAGTTCGTCGAAAGTAGGGATGGCAATAAAACCCGTACCCGATGGGGACCCGATATTCGAACCCGTTTTGACCGGGAATCCCGAATTTGACACTGGGAAGGGGACGGGGGATGGGGTGAGGGTGATGGTAATACCTCTTGATACCCGTACCCGTACCCGAACCCATACCCGAAAAGTATTAAGTTTAAATATCACTTTATTAGAGGCCTAATAATTTATTTGATATTATTTCATTACCAACTTTTCATCTTCTCAGGTTCTAACCTGTAGATATAAATAAATTAAAAAACTAGCCTCTCAAAACACAACTGCTGATGCTGAATCACTTATAGTAGACTTGTACTTTTGTTTCAATTGGTTTTGAATTCTTGATGTATGTACGAAGTATGCAAAACGATTTATGAAGTTATGTATCTTTAATTTATTAATTCGTATATTCTATTTTAATGCTTATTGGATGGGATTGATTTTTTTTCCTCGTCGGGTATGGGGCCGCGGATAGGGATGGATATTGAGATTGGGGATGGGGATGGGAAACATGATCCCCGAAATTCCCCGACCCATTGCCATCCCTAGTCGAAAGTATATAGAAATGCCCCTTTATAGAAAGATGATTTAATTCCCGTCGCAATGGTATGTTTTGTTTTGCGTAACTATTAACGGTTTGTGAGATATTTAATTTTAAACAAATAGGATGAAAGTGAGTTTTTTAATTAAATTAAAATAGGAATTAATTTAAACCATTAGATAGGAATAAAATGGATGGTTGAGATGAAGTGGATTGTTCTTTAATTAGATAGTGTTCTACATAGAACTTTTCTTTATTTTTACAAGTATAGTTGCAATTTTATAAGGTGCCGTTTGGTTTATTGTTCGGAATGATAATCACTATGAGTTTGATTGATTGATGGAATGGGAATGGGTTTATATTTTAATATTATTATAAAAAATATTATTTTTTAAATAAATAAATATGTCTGCTGTAACTTTTGAAAATAATGAATAAATATTTTAAAATTTTAGTTTATGATATTATATTTGTATTGACCTCACAATTAAGAAGAAAAAAACAAAAAAGATGGCAAAAAAGATTAAAATAGTAATAAAAAAAATTAAGTGAAGTTTGAAAGGTACCTATGACCCCATCTTTCAATCTATGCTTATCATATACTGTTTTCATTTCAAATAAGTGGGTCCACAACCAACCAAACAAATGAATCATGAAATTATTCCATTACTTGATTCTATAAGCACTAAACAAACAGCCCCTAACGCTGCGTTCTCGAGTTTTAAACCACTAGAAAAGAAAGTAAAAGAAAAGAAAAGAAATGTAAAAGAAAGAAAAATTTAAGTATTTGATAAAATATTTGTATGTGGTCAGAGTGGTGGTAAAGAATGTGTGTCAAAATGGGTTATCAATTTATATTATTTTTTACAAGTATTGTTGCAATTTTATAAGTGTATTAGAGCAACTGCAATGCCAAAAACCATGAATGACTTTTTGCATTTACACTTTTCACTTGATGCATTTAATGTTTAGTTTCACAATTAATGTTTAGTTCATTTTGTGTAATAGCTTTTCACCTTTTTGTGTCAAAAGCTTTTTAGATGAGAAGTCATTGCTAAAAAGTCATTGAACAAGTCTTTCCTCCAATGCTAAAAAATAAGGTGTTTGAGTACCTCTGGTTTGAAAGTCAAAAGCTTGAATTGCGTACAAAGAACACAAATATATACTCGTGGTTATCAACCAAGATCTATTTTGATTCTACATAAAATACAAACATGAGCTAAATTACCTAGAAAGATATGAAAAGAAATGTGAATTTTACAAGTATGTTATTCGGCTCTTAACACTAATCATATACTCCCCTAACTTTTACAAGTATGTTATTAGGCTCTTAACACTAATCATATGCTCCCCTAACTTTGATTTTTATGAGAAAACTACCTGTGACTATGATCATATATGAAAGGCTGAAAAAGTGATCAAGTTTTTACAATATATTTATTTACTTGAACAATGTACCTTTTTTTACCTACCATGTGAGTGGTGCAGGGATGGTGTAACCGTTGGAGCATAATGAAGGGTAAAGACTAGGGACATCTTATGCAGGGTAAGGTGAATAAAGTCAATATCTACCAATGAAATATGAGCAAGAATATTTATTTGCATTTTTCTAAAACAACTCCAAAATTTATAAGCATGTGTGAGTGGGAATGTGATATAAAATTTGTAAATCATGAATAACAACAAACACGTAAACATACAAGGGTTTTTTTCTGTTCAGGTCGAGGAGAGCTGAGTCTTTTTTATTTAGATGTACACGGGCTTATCGAGTCAGTTTAAGACCGTTTCCGACCCATCCATGACTAATTTAAATATACACACCTAACGATGTTTGAACCGTAATCTTGTGTGAGAAAAAAACGTCTTCATTGAATGTTATGTAATATGCTCAAGTTTTCTTCTATAAACTCGTAAAATTTAGTATTTGACTTTGCATTGTGTTGAGATAATGAGGTTACGTGTAGAAAACATTTGGTTTATGTTTTAAGTTGGGTTATTCGCTTTTTTATTGTTTAATCACATGTTATCACTAACTAATTTTTATTTTTGCAAATGTTGCAAAAATCAAAAATATTAAAACACATCCTATAAAGAACACAAACACAAAGAATTTAGAGGAGGTGGGATTTGATCTTCGTGCATCAACACGTATACATGAAACAAATTTTGGTTGTTAGCACTATCCACGAACAATGGCTGCATTCTTTGCTATAATTAATATTTGTCAAAAATGCTAGTTACTGTTCACGCAGAATCATAACTACCATCATTTGTTTACGATTTTACAAAGGTTATCCAACTCTTTAACCGACACATTTTCAACATCAAACAAATCAACTATTGTTTTCTTAACTTCATCGCATATCCTACCATGCAATATTTGAAAATACCATTGTGTTGACCCTCATGCTAAAATATTAGATCTACCAGCTGAAACAAAAAATACAAATTTTAAATTATCTGGCTATAAGAGAAAAATTAAACATCCATATCAAATCGTATCTTAAAGCGATTATAACATAAACGTACCATATTCCATCTTAGCAGAGTTGTACAGATCGGTGTCACGAACAGGGTTATAAGGATCTCTTATCTTTCATAATGTAAAATCCATGTTGCGAAATAATTTATCTTAAAATAAAGGTAATGATTTAGTGACATGCAATTAGGGTTTGGAGTAAACCTTCTAAAGAAAGTTTGACGATGAAAAAAGGCAGTGCAAATGGTATACAATTATATGGGCCGAGAAGATGGATGTGACGTGTATAATTCGTGTTTAATTATAATGATAAAATAATCAAAAAAAATATGAAATGACCATTATGCCTTCATGTGCAAGGCACGTGAGGGATTTAACAGCCATTGACTAAGTTAGTCAAAAGGACGACCAAAGAGACAGAAATTACAAATTAGGATGATTTGAGTATTTTTTGGAAACTGGGATGAAACGTGTATTTTCAATACAACCTAAGAGCACAGGGAGTCGTGGTGCCAAACTTTTGGTGCCAAACTCCAAAAGTGGTGCCACGTCAGCAAAATGGAGCCAGAAACTAATATTCAACGTATCTGGGTCGAACGATGCGAGAGACAACGAAGGAAAAACAAAGAACTTCGGGAGATGAGAGTTCACGAAGACCTTCGACACGATATTGTGGAACATTTGTGGAACCTTAATAATTAGTTGTATGTTTTATTTTTTATGTAATTTTTTTAAAGTTTATGTAATGTGTTTTTTTTAATTAATAAAATTTAAATTTAAGTTTATAAGTTTTTTTATATAAATGAATAAAAAAAGTGGAAAAAATGGAGTCCTCATAACACCAAAAATTATGGTGTTAACTAGGGAGGATGTTTTTGGTGTTATGGGGGTGTTTTGGTGTTAAAGGAAAAAAGTGATGATGCGGCACCACTTTTTCTCCGGACTAACACCATAGTAGTGCATTCGATCAATGTTATTTGTTATGAACCCTTTATTGCTTAAACGGCTTGTAACTTAAAAAAACTGTTAGTTTATTGTGTAGTCTAGAGATCTTGGTAGTTATTAAATATATACCAACAACCTCACAAATATTTAATTAGTATATTAAATTTATTTTAACACAAATGGGTTTAAGGTTAAACCCTTGTGAGTATTTAGTATGGGTACACTTGTGGTTTCTTTAATGGACGACCATGATGGGTATGCAATACCGTCACCACCGCCACCTACCGATTCTGGGTACAAATTTTTCAACCCAACCACAGGTGTGAGTGAAAAATAACTCGGATACGCCCATTTACGTGTGGTTCCCATGGGGTTATGGGTTTTCCTCACCGCATCCTACTTATGACAATGGGTTATTCGGGAATGTGACAGCATTCATAAATACTGATATGTGATACACTTAAATTATGTGGATATATATTACTAATGCGCGTATTGTGGACTCTAACTCCGTGACGGTTTAAACAATTGAATTGAACCGCTGGGATGCTTTGAAGGAGTCGGCTACCCAATAAATCTTTTTCCAAGATAAAATGCTGGTTGCTTAGGTTCGTAAGGTAATGGACCCTCATTGCCTAACATTAGAATTACTGATGAATTTTGTCCTGTCTTCTGCAATTTGCTGAACAAATAAAAATCCCAACTTGGATTGATCTTAAAACTTAGGTGGATTGCACGAATAAACTATACTTGTATAAATTGACCTCATTGACCTTCTTCGTTATACAAAACTCCATGCCTGAATGTATTATCGAATCTACATAGTTATTTATTAGGCAGTATAGCTAGAGTATGTTAAGGCTTAGTTTAATTTCTTGGTCATTACATGTCCAATAAGATTATTGCCATTCTTCAGGGGCTTTATGAATCCCCTTGTTTCTATTCCCCACTAAAATCTCGATCATAATACGGCCAAAGCTTAAATACATCTGATTTTATTTGAGAAAATACCATCTAGTGCATACCAGGGACATGTACCACTGCATTATGCACAAATTACTTATATTATTAAAACCGATCTAATAAAACAGAGAGATATATAGAATAAATTAAAAATAGAACTTCATGGCTTACTTATGTGCCAACAACTCTATTGTTTTGCTTGCGTCTCGTTACTCCAAAAACTTTCTAGCTATGCAAAGTCGGATATTTTAGGGTTCATATGTATATCCATAAAAATGTTGCTAGCTTTAAGATCTCTATGAATGATTTTAATCTGTGATCTTGATGCAGGTAAAGATCTTTCGATAATCCTTTAATAATTATTAAAGCGCTTTGTCCAATTAAGAAGCCATGCCTTGTTTTATCTGGCCAAAAACGGCAGGGTTTAGCTATTGGAAACTAGTTAACTATAAACCCCCAATACCTGACATATTTATATGTTGGATCTAATAGTATAAAACGCAATCAAAAGATATTCCAAAAACATATAAATTTTATATATCAAAATCTGTCATCCAATTTGTTCTTCAGATTTGTTATATATATACAAAATGAAAAGGTGCGATCTAAAAAGTTGTGTCGGTTCAGTCGAACCATGTGTTGTTAGGTAATAAATGTTATTTGAAGTTATTTAACGGTCTTTGACAGTTTGGGTTGGGTTGTGACCCGTTTGAATTATGTTGGAGGTTTTCAGCGGGTTTGGGATTAATCCGGTTGATTTGGGTTTTGGCCCAACATTCTCCCCTAATCACAAACGACTAATGTGGTAGGTCTTTAAGTCTTCTTGAATCCTTCTTCTGGTTGCATCCACCATTTGATTCTCATGTAGGATTTTTTGTAGTGCTGTTGTGATCGTTCTTATATCCAGGAAGATCATCTTCCGGCCCAAATATTTCCACCTTGTTGCACCTTTGATGTTGTGATCTTCTTGAGTCAGGTTGATATAATTTTTTCTTGGTTATTTCCACTTTAATTTTGGAGTTCTCTGCAGTGTATATCTTTTTGATTCCTGGTCGATTCCTGCTTTTCGTTTTATTCACACCATCAAGCTTTTACTGCGATCCTTGTTGTTGATATCAGTTAAGGTTGTAGTTTGAATGGAATTTCCTTCATTCCAGATACGTGATTCTTCAATATTGCAATAAGTAATTGTGGACTGCTTAAATCTTCTTCAATGAGATTGGTTTTCGGATTGTTCTTCTTTCTTTATTGAACCATCTGTTTGCAATAATGCCCATACTCCTTGCATTTGAAAACATAGATCTTACTCTTGTCATGAGTAAAGTTTATTTTGAATTGTTATGTGTGCTTCTTTCTTAAAGTTACTTTCTCTGCCTTGTGATTGGTTGGATCGCCATGACCACGTCTTGGCCTTGTTCTTCATATCGTGTGAATAATGTCTATCTTGAATTGTTCCACTTGTTTGCCTTTAAAATTAATCTTTCTTCGTTGGTTTTAGTCTCACAGTTGCCTTATTCTAGGTCTTTCACTCAGGTATACTGAGTATTGTTCTATTGGAGCAACTATTTGTAGATACCTATCTGGTCGGCGTTTAATAGTTTAGTACTAGTGTTTCTATCTTCAATTGTATGCCTAGGACTAGCTGCTTTGTGTTTACTAAGGTTGTTAGTTTTGTGGTGAAGGTATCGATGGTCTTCATCTTCCTTTCATGTTGTAGCAACTCAAATTCGGATCTTGAGTGAGTTTGCAACCTCGATTGGTGCACTCTCTTTCGCCTATGGTGCTCTAGGTTTTCATGGGCGTTCCATATGCGCTTTCGCAGGTTTGTGTTTTTTATTTGAATCAATTGTTCTTCGGGTAAGGATTGTTAACTGAATGCGATTGCGTCGTCTTCTTTCTTATTTTGGATTGGGTTGTTCCAAAGGTTACCTATCATTTCCCATAACCATACGCTTTCGAGGAATGATTTGCATTCGAATTTCCCATCGTGAGTAATTCGAAGGTTTTAAAATTGGCTTTGGATTGTGGTGTATTTGTTGTACTATTCCTTCTTCGAAGTATCTCCACTTTCTTTCGTCATATCTCTAGGATACTAAATAAAATCTCCCAAATAAAATATCTAACACTAAGTGTGTCGGATTTTGTGGTAAGTGCTCTTGAAGGGTATCAACAAATTATCGGGACTAGTTTTTTATTCAAAAATATCTGGGGCTTTAAATCTATGTTCGAATAACCTAAGGTTAATTACTCCTTACAAAATTATTCTCTTAATATAGTAGGCAGTAAAAATTTCTCGACTACTATATTTTATCTTCCGGTTTAGATTAAGTTACCTATCTAGAATTATAAGGGGTAACTAGTGTCAAATCCTAAACCTCTAATTCTATATAATCAAAGTTTATATATAGAAATGAAAAAAAAGAAAAGGCAAAGGGTGTGTTTTGAATTTTGGAACCTGATTAGGTTAAAAACCTTATTTGGTCTCCTCCCTTTTTTTTGTCCGCCTCTCTTTTTCTATATCTGCCTCTCTTTCTTTTGTTTGGTGACCCTCTCCTTGTTGAGTTCGTCACTGGTGTGAGGCCTTCTTCTCCGGTGGATTCGTCCGCCGCTTATGATGGCGATCTTGTTCTTAACCACGGGCTCCACTCTAGTTATTGATGCGAAAAATTCCTTTTTAAGGGTTTCGTGTAATCTTGGGGATACGAATGAAGAAACGCCGTTTGAGAGTGGGGTTCTAATTCTCGGATATACGAATCAAATATGATTCTGGGAAATATGGGTTCGATTTTATGATTCTTTAAAACGTATGTTCGTTCTTTTGATGAAAGAATCTTTCGTCCGTTTTTCTGTGCTGATCTTCGCGTTATCAATTTTGTGTTTCTATTTTTCGAAATCGGTGACAGAAAAAAAATGGGCTTCCCTGTGATTTTGGGGTTCTGTTTCCGTTTCTGTTTCGATGTGTTTTCGGGTTGAAAACCTTCGTTGCAGTTGATTCTTTTTTCACTTGGCGACGATGTTTGGATTCGGCCTATAGTTAAAGTGTTTTGACAAACACAGAAATATTTCTGGGTTTTGTTTGTATGATCTTCGAAAAAGCTTTTTGGAAAAACCTTGGTGCGTTTTTTTGATTCGATGGAACCAGTGATTTTCTATGGTATATGATGATCTTGGTTTGATTAACCAATAGCTCTGATGCCAAATGTTGGATCGTAATAGTTTAAACGCAATCAAAGATATACTAAAAACAATAAATTTTATATAATCAAAAATCTGTCATCCAATTTGTTCTTACAGATTTGTTCCTATATATACAAAATGAAAAGGTGCGATCTAAAGGTTGTGTCGGTTCAGTCGAACCATCGTGTCTGTTAGGAAATAACTGTTATTTGACAGTTATTTAACTGTCTTTGACAGTTGGGTTGAGTTTTGACCCGTTTGATGTCTATTGGGTTTTCCAGCTGGTTTGGGATTAATCCGGTTGATTGGGTTTTGGCCCAACAGACCTCCGCAACTTTGTCGTGGTCGGAAACATATTAGTTACTTTAATTCGTATCCGAGCATAATATGAAATCTCATTGATTTCTAGTAAATCACAATTATCTAAAATAATTAGATGACTCTAAAATCAACATTAACCATCGAAACTAAAAAACCTAAACTAATTGATATATAACTGATTTGTTACATAAACAGCCATAAACTTTTTACAACAGGAATGTTGAATCTATAATAATATGTTATGCAGAACAACAACATGTTCATGTTATAACCCCAAAATTAGTGTGTCAACCTACATAAGTTAGATCTTAGATGGTTCAATTTTTTTTCTTTAGAAAAGCAATCTAACACATTCATAATACACTATAAATATACAACACACTCGTCTCATACGAAAACTTGAACTCACAACCATTTACCATTTAGTTATACGAAGATGCACACTCTAGTAGTCTAGTGACCATAACAACATCTTAAC